>JABWDL010002867.1:0-11661 GCA_015343265.1 Pao palembangensis | reverse complement strand
GGGATGAATAAAGCATTTTAAAGGCGACTGTAGTGAAAAAAATATTTACAGCTTCTCAGACAGACTCTCCCAGTTACTGACAGCTCCTCAAACACTCTCCACTACAGTCATACATAGATCTAGTGGAGGAGGCACGAGTGAGGCAAGAATCCCCCCACTGAGAGATTCATCCTCTCAGGGGCCGGGAGCGCTAGTCTGATCTTTTCCTCATTTATCACGAAACCCAGACTCAGAGGGAGGCTGAAGGGAAGCATGTGTTGCCACCTGTTGGCTCACAGGTTGGGTTTGCTCCGCCTTCCTCCGCCGAGCCGCTCGTCGCGAAGGCCAAGCAGTGCTGGCAGGAGCCCAAGTTGTCGACCGGGTTGGGCAAGTCTGATGTGGGTGTCTCGCCACAATGAAGTTGCCACAGCGACATGTTCGGGGCTTGGATGCTCTGGGGAGTGGAGCTTTGTCAGCCATTTCTCTGGGCTATATAACAACAGATAAATAGAATGAGCTAGCACCAGGACACGTGGCGAGAACCAGCCAGCAAAGTATGTACTCACGTGCTCAAGCCGAAAAGCTCCGTCTGAAAACAAATAAGCCACTTAACCATAGTTGCCAGAGAAGCACAAAGGACTACTTTTCAAACTCTATTTTTGCACTATTTTGCTCTGAGCTGTGAACATCCCTAAATTTTTCAGTGAAATAGTACCCTTTTTGCTATTTTTTTTTTTTCAAATTAGCTCAAGGCCCCGCTACATGTTTTGAAAGCCCAAAGGCAATGAGCACGGCAGCTCATGGCATTCTTTGTTTGCATGGATAATTTAATAATTTAAATTAAATTGTAATAATTTTCAGCTTTTAAATTTATTTGAAAGAGACCTTGAACTTGGCATGTTTTTTTCAGGAGTTCAAAATGTGAACATTATAAATAAATATTTTCATTTTCTTCTAGCACTTCATGGACAACACACTGGTTGTTTATGCAAAGGGTAAAGGTTAAAAAAAATAGGTCTCAAAAACCCCTGTGCTAATATATCAATGCTAACATGCTAATGTTAACTGGCAAATCCAACAATGAAATAAAAGATATATGCTAGCAAGCTAATGCTAACAGAGTAACATATCAGAATCACTCTGCTTTGGCTAAACAGAAATATGATTATAGATAGAATAAAACTCAGTCAATTTCATAAACCATAAAAAATGAAATAAAAGGTGGCAGAACCACACTCCATGATCATCAAAACTTAACATAAAAGCACAACTTAGATCAAATAGAATAGAATAGAATAGAATAGAATAGAATAGAATAGAATAGAAATACTTTTATTCATCCCAGACATGGGAAATTGACTTGTCCCAGCAGCCTAAGAATACACAAAGAATACACAAAGAATAAATCTTTGTGACCTTCACTGCCTGGGATGCCTTCTTACTCTATTTCTCCCTCTTTTTCAACATATCTCAATTCTTGTGGCGATCCACTCCAAAATTGCCTGTGGGCACCTCTGACATAGTTACGTTACTGCCCACTCATTCAGCATTATTTCTTTGAATTTAAAGTAACCGGCAGATGACCATGTGCATAGAAAACAATGCAACAAACACAAAGACATGATTCATCAATTACCATATACCTCAACATTTCTAAACATTTTAATCATCGATTTATAGCAGGGTTAAACAGTTGGTAATATTACCAAATCATTACATTTCTGTTTGATAAATCACAAGCAGTCAAAAAGTCGAAAGAAAAAGAAGAAATAAACCATAATAACACTTATCAGTGCTAAATCAAAACATTTTAAGGGTTCAGTGAATTAAAATCTTCAGCATATGAGCATTCGCTAGATTAGACACGTTTTTAAAAACTTAATTCTTTGTAAAATCAGTTAACCCAAATAACTTGTAAGATAATAATAGCATATGACATGCAATGCTAACAATACTATCTCAGTAATGATAACATGATAATGCTAACAATGCTAATGCTAATTAATTACCCTCTGCATCTGTGTCTGTGGCCAGTTCTCTTGTCATCACGCTAGGTCCTCCTTCCTGGTCTCATATGCTGGCGAGAGTGCTGCAGCGGCCCCTGACCTGGTCACTCCTGGTACTCCAGAATGGCTGTAGCGCTGGTGAACGCGCATGTGAGTTCTGAGAGGCGGTAACGGCGTGAAAAGGCCATATGGCACTCATTGCAGGAGAAAGGACGAATGTCAAGATGGCTCCGCATGTGTCTATTCAGAGAACTCCTCCGGGTGAAATAACGGTTGCACATAGAACACAGGAAAGGGTGGTGATCTAACAACTGAGGTGATACATTTGTTGACATGTTGGCTGAGATAGTTGATGGGATCCAAAAAGACAAGGTGGGTGAGGTGGGGGCATGCTCAGACTTGAGCACAAAGGAATGTGCACATCTTGGGGAATAATTTTCACAATCCTTTTGATCTTTATTATGGACCTCAACAGTTTCGGCTGCCTCGCCATCCCTTTGGTATTCAGATGTGTCCTGACTAAGCAGTGCCCAATCACCTTGTTTGTCATAGCTGGAGGTCAGCAACTCTGTGGGTTTTCTGCTGATACCCAGCAGATGCTGGTCTGCAGGGGTAAAATTTTGAGCTGCACTTAAAAATAGACCATTCAAAGTTCTCTGTGGTAAAAGTGTGTCTGGCTGGTGCAGACAGTGATAATGAAGGTGTGCATGACACGACTGCTGCACTACACTGTAGGCAGGGTTGCACGTGTTGTTCACATGCATGGTATAAGTTGCAAGTGGCTGTGATTGGTTTCTGTTATTGTATTTTTCTGTGTTGTCGTTCTCATGTCTGTCATTTGAACGACTGCAGTAGGGTGAGATGAGGAGAGATCTGTCCACACAACATGGAGCATAACAGATCTGCTCGTCCCATCGGAAAGCTTGTGATTCTTCTAACCCTGACTCAGCCTTTAAGCATAGCTGCTGAGTCACCTCTACGGTCCTGGTCTCTCCCTCTTTGGATGAACCTCTTGTGTTCTCAGCTGCTGATGTCATTTGCGTCTCTGTATTTTGCAGCCAACTCTCTGCATCTGGATGATGAGCTGAGTGAAACTGATAGTGTTGTACTGCAATGGCATTGGGTGACTTCCAAGATGATGATGATGATGATAGTACGTGTCCACCTGTCACACCCTGTGAGGTTCTCTCAGATTTGCTGCAGCTGGTGGCTGAAGTTCCTATGTGTGTATCTTCCCAGGCACTCTCCATTGGAGCTCCATTGCATGAGTCTGATAACTGCTGATGGTTGACCTGAGTCTCCAGAGTCCCCTGCAGCTTATCCATCTTCAGGTAGTCACATGGACCGGAGGCAGCCAGGACACCTAAACATCCATCCATCCATCCATCCATCTTCTTCCGCTTATCCGGGGTCGGGTCGCGGGGGCAGCAGCCTAAGCAGGGAAGCCCAGACTTCCCTCTCCCCAGCTACTTCGTCCAGCTCTTCCGGGGGGATCCCGAGGCGTTCCCAGGCCAGCCGAGAGACATAGTCCCTCCAGCGTGTCCTGGGTCTTCCCGGGGGCCTCCTACCGGAGGGACATGCCCTGAACACCTCACCAGGGAGGCGTCCGGGAGGCATCCTCACTAGGTGCCCGAGCCACCTCATCTGACTCCTCTCAATGCGGAGGAGCAGCGGCTCTACTCTGAGCTCCTCCTGGATGGCAGAGCTTCTCACCCTATCTCTAAGGGAGAGTCCAGCCACCCTGTGGAGGAAACTCATTTTGGCCGCTTGTACCCGCGATCTCGTTCTTTCAGTCACTACCCAGAGCTCATGACCACAGGTGAGGGTAGGAACGAAGACCGACCGGTAAATGGAGAGCTTGGCCTTTTGGCTCAGCTCTCTCTTCACCACAACGGACCGGTGCAGAGTCCGCATTACTGCAGACGCCGCACCGATCCGCCTGTCGATCTCCCGCTCCATTCTTCCCCCACTCGCGAACAAGACCCCAAGGTACTTGAACTCCTCCACTTGGGGGAGGATCTCCTCCCCGACCCGGAGAAGGCACTCCACCTTTTTCCGGCTGAGAACCATGGCCTCAGACTTGGAGGAGCTGATCTTCATCCCAGACGCTTCGCACTCGGTTGCGAACCGATCCAGCGAGAGCTGGAGGTCACGGACTGATGAAGCCAACAGGACCACATCATCTGCAAAAAGCAGAGACCCGATCCTGAGGCCACCAAACCGGACCCCCTCAACACCACGGCTGCGCCTAGAAATTCTGTCCATAAAAGTTATAAACAGAATCGTTGACAAAGGGCAGCCCTGGCGGAGTCCAACCCTCACCGGAAACGAGTTCGACTTACTACCGGCGATGCGGACCAAACTCTGACACCGGTCATACAGGGAGCGGACGGCCCGTATCAGGGGGCCCGACACCCCATACTCCCGGAGAACCCCCCACAGGATTCCCCGAGGCACGCGGTCGAATGCCTTCTCCAGATCCACAAAACACATGTAGACTGGTTGGGCAAACTCCCACGCACCCTCTAGGACCCTGCCGAGGGTGTAGAGCTGGTCCACAGTTCCATGTCCAGGACGAAAACCGCACTGCTCCTCCTGAATCCGAGGTTCGACTATCCGACGGACCCTCCTCTCCAGTACCCCTGAATAGACCTTCCCAGGGAGGCTGAGGAGTGTGATCCCCCTATAGTTGGAACACACCCTCCGGTCCCCCTTCTTAAAAAGAGGGACCACCACCCCGGTCTGCCAATCCAGTGGTACCTCCCCCGATGTCCACGCGACGTTGCAGAGTCGTGTCAACCATGACAGCCCTACAACGTCCAGAGCCCGAAGGAACTCCGGACGGATCTCATCCACCCCCAGGGCCCTGCCACCGAGGAGTTTCTCAACAACCTCGGCTACTTCGACCCCGGAGATAAGAGAACCCGCCTCCGATTCCCCAGGCCCTGCTTCCTCACTGGAAGGCGTGTTGGTGGGATTGAGAAGGTCTTCG
Source organism: Pao palembangensis (assembly GCA_015343265.1). Classification (NCBI taxonomy): domain Eukaryota; kingdom Metazoa; phylum Chordata; class Actinopteri; order Tetraodontiformes; family Tetraodontidae; genus Pao; species Pao palembangensis. The sequence goes on along the minus strand of JABWDL010002867.1, from coordinate 6,684 downwards.
AAGTATTCCTTCCACCGATCCACAACGTCCCGAGTTGAGGTCAGCAGCACACCATCCCCACCATATACAGTGTTGACAATGCACTGCTTCCCCCTCCTCAGGCGCCGGATGGTGGTCCAGAACCTTTTCGAAGCCGTCCGGAAGTCGTTTTCCATGGCCTCCCCGAACTCCTCCCACGCCCGGATCTTTGCCTCGGCGACCGCCGCAGCTGCACCCCGCTTGGCTCGCCGGTACCCGTCTGCTGCCTCGGGAGTCCCACAGGCCAAAAAGGCCCGGTACGACTCCTTCTTCAGCTTGACGGCATCCCTCACCACCGGTGTCCACCAGCGGGTTCGGGTATTGCCGCCACGACAGGCACCGACCACCTTGCGGCCACAGCACCGGACAGCCGCCTCAACAATGGAGGCACGGAACAAGGTCCACTCGGACTCAATGTCCCCCACCTCCTCCGGGACATGGGTGAAGCTCTCCCGGAGGTGGGAGTTGAAGCTCCGCCTGACAGGAGATTCTGCCAGGCGTTCCAGGCAGACCCTCACAATACGTTTGGGCCTGCCCGTCCTGTCTGTCATCCTCCCCCACCAACGAAGCCAACTCACCACCAGGTGGTGCTCAGTTGACAGCTCCGCCCCTCTCTTCACCCGAGTGTCCAGAACATACGGCCGCAAGTCCGAGGACACGACTACAAAGTCGATCATCGAACTGCGGCCCAGGGTGTCCTGGTGCCAAGTGCACATATGGACACCCTTATGTCTGAACATGGTGTTCATTATGGACAATCTGTGCCGAGCACAGAAGTCCAACAACAAAACACCACTCGGGTTCAGATCAGGGGGGCCATTCCTCCCAATCACGCCCCTCCAGGTCTCACTGTCACTGCCGACGTGAGCATTGAAGTCACCCAGGAGGACGAGGGAGCCCCCAGAAGGAGCACTCTCCAGTACTCCCTCTAGGGACTCCAAAAAGGGTGGATACGCTGAACTGCTGTTGGGGCCATAGGCACAAACAACAGTCAGGATCCGTCCCCCCACCCGAAGGCGGAGGGAGGCTACCCTCTCGCCCACCGGGGTAAACTCCAATATACAGGCCCTAAGCCGGGGGGCGACAAGAATCGCCACCCCTGCCCGCCGCCTCTCCCCGTCGGCAACTCCAGAGTAGAAGAGAGTCCAACCCCTCTCGAGAAGGCTGGTTCCAGAGCCCTTGCTATGCGTTGAGGTGAGGCCGACTATATCTAGTCGGAACTTCTCGACCTCACGCACCAGCTCAGGCTCCTTCCCCATCAGAGAGGTGACATTCCACGTCCCTAGAGCTAGCTTCTGCAGCCGGGGATCGGACCGCCAAGGTCCCCGCCTTCGGCCGCCACCCAACTCACACAGCACCCGACCCCTTTGGCCCCTCCTGCAGGTGGTGAGCCCACTGGAAGAGGGTCCCATGTCATTCCTTCGGGCTATGCCCGGCCGGGCCCCATGGGCAAAGGCCAGCGTGCCCCACCCCCAGGCCTGGCTCCAGGAGGGGGTCCCGGTGACCCGCGTCCGGGCAAGGGAGACTCAAGACCAAACTTCTCACTCATCATAAGGGGGTTTTGTGGGCTGCACTTTGTCTGGTCCCTCACCTTGGACCTGTTTGCCATGGGAGGCCCTACCAGGGGCATAAAGCCCCAGACAACTGAGCTCCGAGGATCATAGGGACACGCAAACCCCTCCACCACGATAAGGTGGCAGCCCAGGAGGGGGACACCTAAACAACAGACACAAATCTGACGTTGTATAAAAACAGAATATACAACAGAATCTTGTATAAGTACAGAAACAATACAAAACATACACCATTTATTTGAAGTCAATACTTCATCATCTATGTGTGTCGTGATGGCTTCTAATCATAAACATATTCACAGTGTCGCTCACCATGGGAAGGGTGTAGTGGATTTGAGGTTTGTCCTTGTCTCAACATACAGTCACATATGTACTGTGTTCCTCTGGAGGTTGAAATTTGCCAGCAGTGACCCTGTGTGGTCACCATTTTTTGGGACACATTGTGCCCCCTGGGCAGTACTGAGTTTAATCAGTCACATGTCACATAATCATACAGTAGAATCACATCTTAAACGAAACACATCTTAACAATATCTGACTGCTTTAAACTTAGCTCAGCGTGCACAAATTTAACTCTGCTGATTCAATAACGGCATACAGGTTATTTCACAAGCATTGATGAATTAATCAATACAGTTATTTTTCTATTTGTGAGTACTTTAACTGCAAAGACGATGAAAAATATCTGGATTAGAGTAATACAGGTTCAGGTACAGAAATAGATTGGAAAATCCTACCTCCATCTCAATTAGAAAGGGTCCAAATGTCTCTGAGACCCAAAAAATGCTGTGTGTCTTGGCTGTTAAACGAACAACATGACCTCTATGGAGGATGTCTGTGTAGATTCTCACTCATCCAGGTCATAGTTATCAAAAATTACATCTCTCTGTGTCAAATGGACTGAAAGGTTTGAGAGGGGTGTCCACAAAGCCACCCACGCCAAGGTGGAACAACCATCTCTAAACAGAGGTGGTGGACTGAGGCTCTTTCTGTCACCCACCTACAAGCAGTTCTCCACTCTCTCCGTCAGCATTCCAAACATTCACACCATTTGACCAGACCTGGTGACTCGCTAAGATGTGACCCAACAGACAAAAGGGAAGCAGCCCAACCAAAACTAGAGGAACGACCCTGCCAACCACCCTGCCAAGGACTCTCAGGTGACCACCCGGGCCATTAACATGCTGATGGTCCACAGGGCTATATGTTCAAGCTCCGCCCCAGCAAACTAGAACTGAAGAAGCTCTCTGGAGAGAGGACCAAACGTCTTCAAGGAGACCTTTCAGTCCAGGTGACACAGAGAGATCTACTTTGGATTAGCATGACCTGGATGAGTGAGAATCTACACAGACATCTACAATAGTATGATTATTCTACACTTTCTACGTCTTAATAATGTTATTACAGCCAGTCTTGCACATGCACCTCACAGGAATTATAGACGCCCTATAGCTGGATTCCAAAAAGATGATTTGTAGAGGCAAAGACAATGACAGCACATTGGTTTGTACAGTCTGCTGAACCGTCAGAACATATATGTGTAAACGTGTTAAATCCATACTCATCATGTGCACAAACATTTCATTTTCTTGCATTTGACACTAATACGAGAACTTCTGATTCGAGATGAATTTTTAAAATTAAAAAGGCATTCTACTTTTACTCTGTTTTAAATTAGACTGTGTAATTATTTTATTACTCTAATTTTCAGCCCTGGTGTTTCAAGGTTTGGACGGTTCATGTTATGTCATTCACAACCTTAATTTAACAATGCACGCAACATTAATTTTAAAAATTACTTTAATTTCACACTATTTTTTCCTGAGCTGTGAACATCCCTATTTTGTTCAGTGAAATAGTCCCCTTTTTGCCAACTTTCTTTTTTCAGATTTAGGTCAAAGCCCCGCTTAATACTTTGAAAGCCCACAGGCAATGAGCATAGCACTCTTTGTTTGCATGGTTAATTTAAGTTCACCTTTAAAATTTTTTTGAAAGAGATCTTTTTTTTGTTTTTTTGTTTTTTTTTAGCAGTTCAAAATGTGTTCATTACATAAATAAAATTTCATTTTCTTCTGTAGCACGTCATGGATTTCATAAATAATACACTGTCGTTGTTTATACAAAGTGTAAATGTTAAAAAAAATGTAGATGTCAAAAAACCCCTGTGCTAACATAACATGCGAACAGTTAAGCCACTTACCCATGGACGCCAGAGTAAGATGTCTGAATGAGGTGGGGACGTCCGCATATATGACATATATAGCAGGCGGGTCTAACATAGTAACATAGTAACAGAATCACTCTAATTTTGACTAAATAGAAATATAATTATAGATAGAATATATATATATATATATATATATATATATATATATATATATATATATAGACAAGTCCTTTGAAGCCAGTTCAATGGCAAGAACAAGTCTCGGGCAATAAACAGCTACGCCCTGCCAGTGATCAGATACCCTGCAGGAATAATAAGGTCACCAAAGGACCACAGATGTTAAGACACGAAAGCTCCTCACCATGCATGGCGGGTACCATCCCAAATCCAGCACCCTGAGACTGTACACAAGCCGTAAGGAAGGAGGCCGAGGACTAGTGAGCGTGAGAGCCACTATCCAGGATGAAACAGCCAAGCTCCATGAGTACATCAAGGACAAGGCCCCAACGGATGACGTGCTCAGTGAATGTCTCAGACAATGATCAGGATCAGGAGGTGCTGAAGGAGGGACCAGCATGGGAGGACAAGCCCCTACATGGGATGTACCACCGGAACATAGCTGAAGTGGCTGATCTCAAGAAGTCCTACCAATGGCTAGAGAGGGCTGGCCTACAGCACAGCACAGAGGCCTCATCCTGGCTGCACAGGAGCAAGCCCTGAGCACCAGAGCGATAGAGGCCCAGATATACAACACCAGACAAGACCTAAGGTGTAGGCTGTCAAAGAGGCATCTGAGACAATCCAACACATAACTGCAGGGTGTAAGATGCTGGCAGGGAAAGCACACATGGAACGCCATAACCAAGTGGCTGGCATAGTCTACAGGAACATCTGTGCGGAGTATGGGCTGGAAACCCCAAGGTCAAAATGGGAAACACCTCCAAAGGTGGTGGAGAATGACCAAGCGAAGATCCTGTGGGACTTCCAGATACAGACAGACAGGATGGTGATGGCGAACCAGCCAGATGTTGTGGTGGTTGATAAAGGGCGGAGGAGAGCCGTTGTGGTGGATGTGGCAATACCAAGCGACAGCAACATCAGGTGGAAGAAACATGAGAAACTTGAGAAATACCAAGGGCTCAGAGAGGAGCTGGAGAAGGCTTGGAAGCTGAAGGTGACAGTAGTGCCCCTGGTGATCGGAGCACTCGGTGCAGTGACCCCCAAACTGGAGGAGTGGCTACAGCAGATCCCTGGAACAACGTCAGACATCTCAGTCCAGAGAAGTGCAGTACTAGGAACAGCAAAGATACTGCGCAGGACCCTCAAGCTCCCAGGCCTCTGGTAGAGGACCCGAGCTTAGAATAGAGGAGGAACCACCCGCGGGGGGGAGAAGGGAATTTGTTTTTTTTATTTTTATATATACATATATTATGTGTGTGTGTGTGTGTGTGTGATATATTATACACACATATATACATTTCTTTACTAACAATTATACTCAAGATGCACCTAATTCCAAAGGCACACAAAATTTATTTTCTTGCACCAAGGGGATAGAACATGCATGCACATGAAAGCACAATATGTAAATTGTCCAGGTGGTAGCCAGCGTTTTTTTTCTCTATGGACTCCTCCTTTTCCAAAACAAGAAAGTAGACCTTGAAACCACTACAATAGTATGATTATTCCACACATTCTCTTTTCGTCAGTTATCAGTTCATTAAGATTGCTTTGTCTTCATTCTGCACAATTCTTTTATGCTAAAAAGCATTGACCATTTAATTTCTCCAACATTTCCCTCCCGATTCCATTAAAAGAATAAAAACTGATTTACAATCAAAACACTTACTATATAAAAATGTGAGTGTGCCTCCAATCTTATCCGTCTCTACCCACCCACCATACATAATTCCACTGAATCCATGGTCGGCAGCCCCTCACCCCATACAGCTGGAAATGTGTGACGACACGCCTGTTTTTCTGGAATTTTCGGGGCACCGTAATTAAGATGAAGGCACACATCCACATCAGTCAGGATGAGCACCACATTTCTGTGTATTTTTTATTAGTGTAGCGGAGAGTTTTAGTGGGGTTTTCTTGTTTGTTTTTTGTGTTGTGGAGACATTTTTTCATTTTTTTTAGGGATTTCTTGTGACCTGTTTGACCGAGGGACTCCAAATTTCACACGACTAACTCATCGGGACACACGTTCTGATATATGGCTCATGTCTGTCCGATAAACGCTGTAGGAAGAGATACGTGCCAAACAGTGCAAAAAGATATAAAATAAAAATAATTACTAGACATTTCCACAGAAATTGTGAAAGTGTGCCTCCACTTTGGCCTCCACTGTACAGCGCTGAATACGGTGGCAGAGATCGGTCATGACAGGAAGTTCTTCCTACGCCGCCTGATCGCGTGTCCGGCGATAGTCCTCACACAGCTCCGCTTGGTAGATGTGAAAAGGGACAAGGCGTTGAGAACCTTGGTGGCAACCGCGGAGGCTTTATACGCCCGTTCTGTGAGCGCAGCCTGAAGGCTGTCAGACCTGAAAGGGAGGCTGGGAGATCTAGAAGGTGTTGACGGCGACCGCAGGTAAAGATAGGCTGCGACGAGCGGCTCGGCGGAGGAAGGCGGAGCAAACCCAACCTGTGAGCCAACAGGTGGCAACACATGCTTCCCTTCAGCCTCCCTGAGTCTGGGTTTCGTGATAAATGAGGAAAAGATCAGACTAGCGCTCCCGGCCCCTGAGAGGATGAATCTCTCAGTGGGGGGATTCTTGCCTCACTCGTGCCTCCTCCACTAGATCTATGTATGACTGTAGTGGAGAGTGTTTGAGGAGCTGTCAGTAACTGGGAGAGTCTGTCTGAGAAGCTGCAAATATTTTTTTCACTACAGTCGCCTTTAAAATGCTTTATTCATCCC
>JABWDL010000261.1:0-17908 GCA_015343265.1 Pao palembangensis | reverse complement strand
AAAATTACACATTAACAACACTAGTATTGTGTTCAAAATAGACCTCAGGCAACACAACATCCAACCTAAAGATATTTGCACAATACAATATTACTTTCAAACAGTTTCTCAGGGGAGAGCGCGAACGCAGTCCCCCACTACCAGAAATTATGCAGTCGAGATTCCCACATTTGGGGTATTCGCAGATCTCGGCCGGAGCACCGTGCACCGTAGACGGCCGACTGTAGACAGTTAAGCCTTCTGATTTGTCCAAAGTGTACGGTTGTCCTGTAAACTGTAGACAGGTAAGTCGTCTGTTTGGTCCAGAGTAAGAGGAGGCGGGCTGTCTGACCCAGCAGTCACACGCGTAACGTAAGAGCGCAAGCAAGATTGTTTGCGTCGCGATTGACTCTCGGTAAGTATGATATAAATCCCGACATTCTCAAATTGTATATATTTTTTATTTGCTAGAGCGCTATCTTAAAATAATCGCTAGCTAAAAACCATTAGCTATGATAATTAAGTAGCATTCATTCTATATATTAAGTATCTATTAAGAGTAACAAAATATGAAGGTGCTGCAAAATCGTGTAATTTAACGTCTTATTAGCACGTTATGCTGTGATATCTACGAAGATCTATTAATAGTAATAACAATGAAGGTGCTGCAAAATCGTGTAATTCAACGTCTTATTAGTACGTTATGCTGTGATATTAATGAAGTATATCAATAGTAATAACAATGAAGGTGCTGCAAAATCGTGTAATTCAACGTCTTGTTATTAGTACGTGATGCTGTGATATTAATGAAGTTTATCTAATAATTGTAATAACACAAAATGAAGATTGGTGTGCTTTGATTAATTTTTTTTCAGACTAAGGTTCCACAATGGATCCATTAATGCCAATTTTATGTGTTGTGGACAGCAGTGCACCACATGATAGGCAACAATGCCTTCTGAAGGCATCAAAAGAAGCCAGGGCACACCTTTCTAAACCACAACAACCCACGGCCGATAACATGTTCCGATGTCCTAACACTGCCTGTGAGGAAGGTAATGGCTTGGCTTTGCTTACGTTTTGGGTCCCATTCCTGTACAAACGTGTGCTTGGCATTAAATAAACTACCAACTGTGTCTTCAGCTAAAAGGAGATGTCATCTACTCACACAAAATCCAACAAAGGTGCAGTGGCTGGGTCAGCTAATTCTCACTTTTGGGAAGTACAATGGCAAACGCTTCCACTGGCTGGTGGAAAACGATGTGGGCTACATTAAATAGTAAGAAAATTAATACATACTTGGTAATTTGTTGTTTATCCCATTAATTTATAGTGCTGTCTAATGTTTCAGTGTCCTTGATCGCCACGTAAAAGAAAAAAAACACCCAGAGAGAGGACCTATTAATGATGAGTGGGTTAAGGATTACCTCCTTGAATATGTCACGTTCTTCTCACCTGTCTCCTGCCATCTCGAGATGAATATAGACAGCGCCATTTATGGACGGGCGGTTTAAGGCATTCACATTTCGGGAGATGTGACCCAGAAACCCAGAAACAGGTCACTCCTACGGCAATTTCCACCTCATGCCCATCAGCATCACAGCATGTCCTTCAGGAGGATGATGATGATGCCGTACTCGCTGACACTCTTGCTGCATTTGAAAGACAAGGTGCATGTAGGACTTAAACTACTCGGAGTCCGGCCAGTTGACATTTAAAAGGATTAATGCTGAATTAAGTGTGTGTCCTCATTCATGCAGCTGTAGAAATAGGAGACAGAAAAAGAGGAGCTGAAGAGGGCCAGCCAGGTCCTTCGCGGAGGCAATACAGAGACGCCGCTCCACCATCGCCTGTAAGGCCACAGTTCAGACGTGACGCCTATCTGTCACATTTGGGTGACTCTTGCAGCTCCAAATAATACGCTGGTTATTTTCCAGCTTCTTATTCCAGCTCCTGGTCTTCAGCCAGGGAAGACAACGGATGCAGCACTTAAACCTCGTAAAAGCACTGTGACATCATCAGCAGTAAAAGCTGCACAATCTGAGGTAATACAACAAAAAATAGTTCTAGTCTGAGTACGCTGTGTGTGTGTGTTAGATAACATTATGTCTTTGTTACCAGGGTTAGGGTTAGGGTTAGAGGGTTAGGGTTAGGGGGTTAGGGTTAGGTTAGGGTTAGGGTTAGGGGTTAGGGTTAGGGTTAGGTTTTTTTTTAAAAGTTCCCGTTTCCGTTATATTACAAACGGATGTATGTATAGGGCACAGTCCATCCTTTCTATATCTCCACATTTCTTCTCTGGCCACTTTATAAAAAATTATTTCATTATTATTATTATTATTATTCTCCTTGGGATTTTTTTCTTATTCTCCTGGATTTTAGTTTCTTTTCCAGGAGTTCCCCTGTAATCTTAAAATTAAGATATCGTTAGGATGTACCGTCTCTAAGGTTAGAATAAAATTATTAAGGTTTAGAAAATTAAAAGGATGTTTTTTTTTAAATATTTCTACATCTCTTAATTTGGTAGAACTTTTTTTTAAAAAAAGGAGTTCAATTGTGTTTTTGATTTAACCCATAGGGAGGGATTGTATTGAGTTGACTGATCCAATTTTTTTCTGCTCGTTTTCGCTGTAATGGAGACCAATAAGCGTTATTTTCCAGAATGACAACTCTAACTGCTTTCCAGCCATGTGCAATGAAATGTTTATTGACTGGAAAATGTAGGTTTCTTTGTTTTACAATATTGTACTTGTGTTGATAAAGTCGAGTTCTAATATTGTTTCCAGTTTCACCCACATATCTGATCTTACACACAGCACATTGGATTAAATAAACACAATTGTATATATCTGTCCTGTTTTGTGTTTTTTAATCTAAAAGTATCTTTCGTTTGATAATTTGAAATCCATTGATACTTTAGAAAAAAATTCGACCGGGTTTTGAAGCGAGGTTTAATAAATGACTTGATCTGCGCTGTAACCAAATAATCCTGTAGATTTTTGTTTCTTTTGTAGGCTGTAATTATTCGATGCTTTGACAATAAGGAGGTCTGTGAAATTTCCTTGTTGAAGTTGTGTTTAATTTTGCCAATGAATTTCGCTGTTGAGGTTGAATAATTCACTATGATGGGTAAAAGTGTTCCTTCCTGAGTTGGGTTTTCATTCCTGTAGTTTTTAAATGCACTTCTCAAAAATGAACGAGAATACCCCCTTGTGGTTAATGCCCTGTATAACACCACCGCTGCTATGAAATCCTCCCGTCTGCTGCATATACGATGAAAGCGAAGTAATTGGGACTTTATTAATCCTTTAAAGGTGTGTTTTGGATGGTAACTATTTCTGTGTAACAGAGCATGTGTGTCTGTAGGTTTAAAAAAAACTTTTATGTCCAATACTTGTGTTTTTTCAAATTCCGGGCCTTTAAATGTGACTGTGTCCAGGAAATTAATTTGTTTTTCATCGATTTCCGCTGTGACCTGAATGGATACATTAAATTTGTTTAATTGACCCACAAATTTCCAGAAATCTTCACGGGAGTGGGACCAGATCCCCCCAAATGTCATCCAAAAATCTGTAGTAATGTATAGGTTTTTTTTCCGTTGTCTGAAAGGCTTCTCTCTCCCAATCTGCCATGTAAATATTTGCATAAGCTGGTGCAAATTTCTTCCCCATCGCCGTCCCTTTAATTTGTAAGTAAAATTTCCCATTGAATTCAAAATCATTCCGTGTTAAATTTATCCATAGCAGCTTTAATATTTCTTTTTCCGGTCTTCTGGAATCTGGATATTGAAAAAACACTTTTTTTACAGCTTTCATTCCCTCCTCCATATTGATATTGGTATATAAGTTGCTTACATCCATTGTAAATAAAAGGCTGTTTATGGGAAGATGTATTTTGCGTATTTTAGATATAAAATCGTATGTGTCTTTGATGTAACTGGAATGTCTGGTCGATAAAGGATTCAGAAAGAAATCTATATATTCTGCTGTGTAATAAGTTTCACTGCCACAGTCTGATACAATGGGTCTCCCCGGAGGAATCTCCCAAGGTTTACTCCACTTTTCAGGGTTCTTGTGAATTTTGGGTAATAAATAAAATCTTCTGGGTCGAGGTTGAGTCTGTCCCATCAAATATTTCTTTTGTCTTACATTAATGTATTTATTTTGGTGAAGATTGTTAATTATTTTCATGATCATGGGAATCGTTTGAGGAAATATCGGTTGTTTTAATTGTTTGTAATAATTCTGGTCTGCTAGTTGTCTATTTCCCTCCCACAGATATTGAAACCGATCCAATATAACTACCGAGCTGCCCTTATCTGCCGGTTTTATTATTATGTTTTTATTGGTTCGTAATTGTGTTAATGCCTTGATTTCTTCTTTTGGTTAGGGTTAGGGTTAGGGGTTAGGGTTAGGGTTAGGTCAGAAAAAGATTTCTTCCGGAGTCTGAGACCCCGGGAGAAAGTGGTCAAAAGCAACTAGGGGCACAGTCCATCATCCCCGTCATTTCTTCCTCCTCTTCCCCAATGATTGTCGGTAATTTAAATTCTTAAAACCCCCAATTTCTAAAATTGTTGATTGGTTAAATAAATAATTAAATAAATTAAGTTAAAATTGGTTAAATTTTTAAAAAAAATTAAAAACCACTTTAAAATTAGGAGTTACATTCCTTAAATTTAGGATTTGGATCTCCTGTCCGGGGCAGGATGTGAACCCCTGCTTCCCCTTCTTTTAGGCCTCCAAGGCACAGTGTCTCAAACGCCTGGGCCATCTTGACTGTTCCTCTATCCCTAACCTGTACTCCTGAAAGTTTTGGATTATTCCATGATCCCATATTTATTAAGGGGGGCTCCTCCATGGTACAGACAATTATCTCCTCTCATTAAGACCGTAGGGAATGAATGTATTTAATTTTTTCATCCATTTTCTTTCTGCTTGCCTACGTTGAATCAGTGACCAGTGAGGATTATTCTCCATAACCGTTACCCTAATTGACGTCCATCCATGTGAAATAAAATGTTCAATAACCGGAACATGTGTGTTCTTTTTTCTAAAAATATTATACTTGTATTGATAAAATCTGGCTGCAATTGTGTTGCCCGTTTCACCCACATAACGTTTACCACAGATAATGCACTGTATAAGATAAATACAATTATGCATTGAGGGTTTGTTTTCCGATGTTATCTTGTAAATATTGTTGGAGTTCAGATTTTTAATCCACCTACGATGTTGAAAAAAACTCTTTTTTGTTTTGGATTCCGTATTAATAGGGGATTTCACCTGAGCTGTGACTAAATAGTCCCGTAAATTTTTTCTTCTCCTGAATGCTGTTATTATTCTGTACTGAGAAAAGATTTTGGACCGCTGTGTTCCCCTATTGAAGTTGTCTTTGATTCTTCTAATGAATTTAATCGTTGATGTGGAAAAATCCACCACAATAGGGAGAATATGTGGTTTTTCCACCGTACCTTGGGTCTTCAAAAAATCCCTGCGTGCTTTCCTCAAAAAGGAACATGAGTACCCCCTATCGGCCAGAGCCGTGTATAGCACTCTGGTGGCCGTCCTGAAATCTTCCTGCCTGCTGCAGATTCTGTGGAAACGTAGCAATTGCGACTTAATTAAGCCCTCATAAGTGTGCTTTGGGTGGTAGCTAGTTTTATACAATAGTGTGTGCGTGTCCGTGGGTTTAAAATAAACTTTTGTGTCTAAAATCTGGGTGTTAATAAAATCTGGACCTTTAAAAGTGATGGTATCCAGGAAGTTCACCTGCTCCGCATCAATGTGAGCTGTCACCTTAATAGAGGAATTAAATCTGTTTATTGTTTCTACAAAGATGTTGAATTCCTCCATTGTGTGTGTCCAAACCCCCCAGATGTCGTCTAAATATCTAAAATAATATTGAGGCTTTTTTACAGCGTTCTGGAGAGCTCCTGGAGAGCTGCCATAAAAATATTAGCGTACGAAGGTGCAAATTTCTTCCCCATAGCTGTTCCCTTAGTCTGTAGGTAAAACTTTCCATTAAAAATAAAATCATTCCGGGTAAGATTGATGTATAATAATAAGAGGATTTCCTCATCTGGTCTTTTACTGTCCGGGTATTGAGCAAAGATATCTTGCACTGCTGTAATGCCTTCTGCCGTCTCTATGTTTGTGTAGAGAGCGTTCACATCCATTGTGAAGAGAAGGGCTTCGTTGGGAAGAATTAATGACCTGATTTTCTGAATGAAATCATATGTATCTTTTATATAACTAGAATGTTTTGTAGACAGGGGATTCAGAAAATAATCAATGTATTCGGCCGTATGATATGTTTCACTATCACAATCAGAAACAATGGGCCTGCCTGGAGGAATTTCAAAAGGCAGACTCCATTGTTCTGGTTTTTTGTGTATTTTAGGCAGTAGATAAAATCGTCTAGATCGGGGTTTATTTTGGCCAATTAAGTAATTCCTTTGTTTAAAGGTAATATACTTTTGCTCATATAATTGGTCCATAATTTTAACCACCATGGGAATAGTTCTAGGGAATATTAGCTGTTTTAACGGTCTATAGTATTCTCTATCTGCCAGCTGTCTATTTCCTTCCCATAAATATTGGAAGCGGTCCATCACTACTATTGCTCTTCCTTTGTCCGCTGGTTTTATAATAATGCGTTTATTAGTTCGTAGAGATTTCAACGCTCTTATTTCAGTTTTAGTTAAGTTTGAATGGATGGATGGATGGATGAATTCTGTCCATCTTAAATTTCAGATTGAAGACCCGAAGGTCCTTACGGATGATGTCATGGATCAACGATGGAATCTGTGCTGTCGGGGGAATCCAGTTCGATTTGGAAATACAAGGTAAGTTCCTATTATTATTGTCATTATTTTTGCATGTATTATTCTTTCCAAAATATGCTATTAATTTTAATTTCCTGTGATAGTTTTGTAAATCCCATTTTAAGGCTTCTCTTAACCCTTTATTGCTTTTCCAGGTGGGAATAAAAGTTAATCCTTTCTTTAATAGTGAGATTTCCGCCTTTGTAAGTTTATGTCTTTTACTTAAATTAATTATGTTTGTATATTTCTTCTTAATCCCCTCCGAATTAAGCGGGTTTACGGGGATTTGTAGTTTCCCTGTTTGACCCAGTGTTGGAGAATTCTATCCGCTGTTTTCTGCGTCCAGTGGATCCCGTCTCGCTCCGTCATAAACTCATCTTTAGATAATTCCGGTAGACACATGTATTTTTGTTTTAAGTGTCTGTTCAATCCCTGTAGGACTTCCTGTTCCCTAAACGGGAGATTCTTAGCATAATTCAACAACAGAAATATAATCTCCGCATTGGGAAATTTCTCTACCGAAATTTTATATAACCTTTGTACTTCCTTGATAGCCGTTAATAGTTTTTGCTTCCTGTTATTTATGCCCAGTGAGAATATAACAATCTGGACTTCTGGATTCGGATCAATCTTTTCCAAAATCCCATGTATATGGCGAAATGTTGCGCCCGGGAAGCTATCAATCTGTGCATCAGGAATTAAAGGAGGTGAAAACTTGGATACATTAGAATCCCCTATTACAATGTGTTTCCCCACAATATTTAATTCCCAATCTGTCTTTTTACGGTTATATGTTTTGTGAGTCTCACCATTGATGTATGTGATGAAGTTCCTGCAGATTCCATTTTTAATTTCTCCAAATCCCTGTAGCTCGTCTGCTGTGCCCGATTTCTGCTGGGAGGTCTGTTATTATCTGCAGGATCTTCAAAATCATCACCGCTGTCCCCTGTTGATATACTCCATTCAAGGGAGATCTTATTCCGGGTGTCCGTTTCCCTTCTCTGCGATGTTCCTTCAGCCATAATAAGGTGAGTTACGCTGTCCTCCTCAGGTCTTTCCTTATTCCTCCGGGTCCGTGTCGTAATTGTCTCTGTAGGTCTGGAAATGTGCTCCTCTCGGTGTCCTCGTCGTCGAATCCTCTGTTGTTTTGGACTGTCCAGTACCTCCGATGTCCTCCTTATTGTTGTTTCCCATCCATGATGTTGGAGGCCGATGTGATGTGAATTAGGCGATTCCTCAGGAGACGTAATAATCCCGTCCGGCGATGATCCTGCCGTATGGTGAATCTGCGCCGTCACTTTTACACTTCGGTCAGCGGGCGGAGGTGGCGTCAGTATTTTCCTCCGTATGGATCCTGTGGGTGTTCTATTTTGTAATGATGTTATAATCTCCCGTGTCTCTGTTTGCAGGTTCTCTCTAGTATTTCCTCCGCCTCACGAACTGACTCCGGGAGAAGCCGCCTCCCCAGCCTGCGTTTGGCCCACGTTGCCGCCACTCTAACCCTAGGGTTAGAGTGGGTTAGGGTTAGGGTTACTATTCCCTCCTGTTCGTGTGCTCAACACCATGCGTGTCAGTCTGTGTTGCATTTAGGTGTTGTCGTTTTTTCTGCCACCAGTCTCCCGTCTCTCTCCTCGAGTGTTGCCGTTCGAAATGGCGTCGTGAAGCCCGGAATGGCGATTCCAGCGGCAGACCACGGTTCCCTTGGTAGCGTCTGTCACTTCTGGGGCGTTCATCTCCTCTTCCACTCTCCATATTATATTGCCAGTCCGTTTTCCGTTGTGATCGGTCCTGGTTCCCTGTATAGGTATAATTTCTCTCCCGACTTGGGCCAGAACCTCTCCGCTCTCGTGTCGCCACACCGTCCTGTCGTCCGTTTCTTTTTCGATAATTTCTGTGTCGAACCAAGGTCCATTCCTCTCCATTATCATATCCCATCTTATTATCCACTGGTATTCTATCCAATGCAAAATAACCAGCTGGATCCACACAGGAAAGTTGGGTGAAAACTTTATGTTTTAATGAAGAGATAACGCTCCACACAATGCCACAAATAAAAATTAAACGTTGCAACGTTTCAAAATAAAAAATTCTTCTTCAGGCTAATCCGTGTTTGCTGTGGAGGATACAAGGATGTAAATGCAGCTGTTACAGTTATTTGTACCCAGGGAAGGGAGGATAGAGGGCGGGACCCAGGATTAGAGAAGATTCGGGAGGGGCCAATCATCCCTACTAATTAATTATGATTTTTAGAAAAGGCAATTATTAATTTCTATCCTTTTGTTCTGACATTTCCAAGTGATCTACCAGATCGAATTCCAACCTAATTTGAGTTTTCCATAGATTGCTTTATGGGTCCCTGTGGGGGAATAGGGCTTCCTTTTAAGGCCTGACTCCCCCTCCCCTCCAGCCAAAATTTTTTTTTTTTTTTTTTGGGTTAGGGTTAGGGTTAGGGTAGGGTTAGGGTTAGGGAATTGAAAATTACCCCTTCGGCTGAAGGGGGCAGACGCACGGTCCTTCCCCCACTGTAGCTCCCCGAACTGCCACCCCCGTTGGCGTTGGGCCTGTTTTCGCCTCCGGCCATACTGGACCACCGTCCACTCAGCGTTCCTATTATTGTAGGACATTTTACTTAAAAAACTGAAATCAGAACAATTTTTTTGTTTCTTTTAAGTTTTATTACTTTTTTTTTAAGGATTTTTTTATTTGTATTTTTTTTTTAAAGTTCTTTTAACTATAATAGTTTAACTACCAAAAGAAAAAAAATAGACTTCAGAATTTAGATATCAAAAAATAATCAAATAAAGAAGGGTGTGCAAATCAATAAAACAAAAGCAACGTTTCGACCCTGTCCGGGTCTTCTTCAGGCACATGCACACCTAAAAAGTTTAATGGCTTGCTGAATAATAATGATATTGTTTCCAATAGATCCTACTCCTCTGCTATCTCAAAGTGAAATGAGCCTTTCCCCAGCCGGTGTCCTTTTATAAGCTCTGCTCTAAAATAAGAGCAGTGCTTTTTAGAAAAGGCAGTTATTTTCTTCTTTCTTTTCTGTTTTAACCCCTAAAATGCCCAATAATTTTAAATTCCCCATTGGTTTTTAACATCCCTTTTTTTTATTATTATTAACCATGTTATAGTAGTTATGTTTTAATCAAAACCCAAATTATTTAATTTAAAAAAAAAATGAAATCAATTTGATATGAAAAAAAACCTTTTATGTTAAAATAAAAAATTATGCCAAATTAGGGTTAGGCCTTAGGGTTAGGGTTAGGGTTGGGTTAGGGTTCGGTGTCAGAAGACACCGAGAAAATGCACAGTCCATTAACCCCTCCCCCACGATCAATCCCCCACATCAACAATACATCTTTAATTAAATGGACACAAGTGAATTACTTTTCTTCTTGTTTTGTCTCATTCATTAGAAAATAATAATAAAGGGTGTCGAGTCCTCAGCTTAGGGTTAATGAGAATAATTAGGGTTAGATTCTTAGGGTTAGGGTTAGGGGTTAGGGTTAGGGTTAGGGAAGAAGAAAATTATTCACGCAGGGCGAAGCCCTGCGGGAATGAGTGCACAGTCCTCCAGAGGAGGTCCTAGGCGGGGTCCCCCAGCTCCCCAAAATAATTCACCACCCTGAGGTGGTGAGGTTTCCAAAAATTAGGCTTTATTGCCTTAACAGAGATCAGCCTGTCGACGTTTCGGCCTGTATTGGCCTTCTTCAGGAAGCTGATCTGCTCTGTGCAAGAGTCTGAGCTGTTCTGGCTCTAGCACTCTGCTGCGCCTGCTTTTAAACGGCCCCTCCCCTCCGTGTTGTACTCAGCCCCTCCCTTCTGTGTTTGGGTTTGGGCATTTAATTTACTTGTGCTTGTGCTTAACTTTTGACTGTTTTGTCCTTGTTTTTTCACCTTTTCCTTTATTAAATTTAGTTTCCCCTTTTCCAATTTCACTATTCCTTTTCTTAATTTAATAATTAATTAGGTTTTGAGCTTTTTTTGTTTGATGATGATTATAATTTAAGCTCAAACCTTCCCTTTTTGCTGTTTTCTGTCCCTTTTTCTGTCTCCTTCTTCCACTTTTACCTCAATTCTCCTCTTAGCCTTCATTAAGTCTCTCCTTTATCTGTCCCTTCTGTCTTTCCATGTATGTTCTGTCCCTTTAGTTTCATTTGCCTTTAAATGACCTCATCTTGGGTTCTGTTATGGCTTATACATGTTTTGGGCTTACAGTAACACAGGTATGTATGAACATTAGGTTAGGATGAGAACAGGCTTTATTAGGGTTAGAAGAGGGTTGTGGGAAATTAGGGTTAGGGTTCCAAAAATTAGGCTTAAAAACCACAGTTAGGGTTAGGACCAAAAATTAGGGTTAAAACAGCCAATTAGGGTTAAATTGCCCCAGTAAAAAATTAACTTAGGGTTAGGAATAGGATTTAGGGTTAGGTTTAGGATAAAGGTTAGGGTTAGGGGTTAGCAATGGGCTTAGGGTTAGGGAGACTGGGGGAAATCCCACCCGGTGCCTCCCGGGGTTAGGGTTAGGGTTTAGGGTTAGGGTTAGGGGTTAGGGGGTTAGGGTTAGGGTTAGGGGTTAGGGTTAGGGTTAGGGGGTTAGGGTTAGGGTTAGGGGTTAGGGGGGTTAGGGTTAGGGTTAGGGGTTAGGGTTAGGGTTAGGGTTAGGTTAGGGAAAATGAATCCCCCCCATGGACTTAGTCCCGGGGGGAACTAATGCACTGTCCTCCGGAGGGGGCACCCAGCGGGATCCCCCAGCCTCCAAACATTCCACCACCCGAAAGTGGTGGGGGTTCCAAAAATTAGGCTACTTTGCCTTAATTAATGATCAGCCTTAGCGCTATATTTCGGCCGGTATTGGCCTTCTTCAGGCGAGCTGATCAGGTAAGTGTAGCAGGTAAGTGTGGTGCCAGTTTGGCTTCCAAACAGGGTTAGGGTTAGGTTTAAGAAAACTGTCAGTCGGGTCCTCGAAGAGGACCCGGCTGAACAGGAAAGGGGGGGCACAGTCCATCCGCCTCGGCGTCATCTCGTCTCCATCACGAAATCCCCGTCCAGATCTCTCTCGCTCGCTCCCCTGTTAGGGCTCAAAAAAAATTAATCACGTAATATTTCAGAGTCCTTAGGGTTAGAATTAATCCTTAGGGTTAGAATTAATCCTTAGGGTTAGGAATAGTCCTTAGGGTTAGGGGTTAGGGTTAGGGGTTAGGGTTAGGGTTAGGGTTAGGGTTAGGGGTTAGGGTTAGGGTTAGGACGAAGAAAATGATTGAAGGGCACTGTCCTCGGTCCCTCTCCTCACGACTCTCCTCCTCTCCAGTCCTGGGATTAGGATAGGATAGGATCAAATTTAAAGGTAAGGGCTGGGCCTTAGGGTTAGGCCTTAAGGTAGGGGCTGGGCCTTAGGGTTAGGGTTAGAGCCAGGGCCGGGCCCTAGGGTTAGGGTCAGGGCCGGGCCTTAGGGTTAGGGTTAGGGTCAGAGCTGGGCCTTAGGGTTAGAGCCAGGGCCGGGCCTTAGGGTTAGGGTTAGGGTCAGGGCCGGGCCTTAGGGTTAGGGTTAGGGTCAGGGCCGGGCCTTAGGGTTAGGATTAGGGTCAGGGCCGGGCCTTAGGGTTAGGGTCAGGCCTTAGGGTTAGGGTTAAGGCTGGGCCTTAGGGTTAGGGTTAGGGGTCAGGGCTGGACTTTAGGATAGGAAAATGTTACATTAACAATCAAAAAACTATATACATTAATACAATCCACACTATTACACAAAGGAACAGGTAAGCCAGAACAGGTGAGTATATTGTGATTCCTATAAAGTCTGCACAGGTGACAAGTGGAAGAGGTAAGGTCCATTTCATAAATACATTATCCAAACCTTTTAGTCCCAAATAACTATGCTTAAATTATTTTTTCAGGTTAAGCCCCTGAGGCTGGGTGGTGTTCAGGAGTGTAATCCACCTCCTCTCTGCTCTCCTCCGTTGTGCTGTGGTCCAGCGTGGGTTGCTCTCCAGAGCGGTGATCCTGAGTGCTGTCCATCCATGGAGGGAGAAATGACGTGTAATCGGGACCTGTGAGTTTTTATGGTTACCAATATTGTATTTATGTGCATACAAACGCACCCTAATGGAGTTTCTAGTCTCTCCCACATATTGGAGTTGACATGTATTACAAAAAATTAAATAAACACAGTTTTTAGTGTGCAGTCCGGCTCCCGTCTGTGTTTTAAATACTTTGCCATTTACCTTATTGCACACAAATTGATGAGAAACATATATATCAGATTGTGTTTTATTTTGTGGTTCTTTTAGTGAGGGCAATTTGGCCTTCACCAAAAGATCCTTCAGATTCTTATTCCGTTTAAAGGCAGCAATAGGTCTGTGATCCTGCAGAATACCTGCATTTTTAATATTCAGATTAAAATTGTGCTTTAATTTCCTGATGAGGGAAACAGCTGAGTTCGAATAGTGTGTGATGATAGGGAGGAGTGAGGAAACCTGAATGGGTTTGGCCTGATTGAATGTTTTAAGGCAGCGTCTTAAAAAAGAACGACAGTACCCTCTTGTGGATAATGTTTGGAACAGCAATTTAATTGCTGCTCCAAAATCCTCCTCCCTGGTGCAGATTCTGTGAAATCTCAAAAGTTGAGACTTCACTATTCCAGCGTACGTATGTTTAGGGTGGTAGCTGGTTTTAAATAATAGGGCATGAGTGTCTGTTTTTTTAAAAAAAACTTTAATGTCCAATTGGTGTGTGCTTGGAAAATCTGGCCCTTTAAATGTAGTGGTGTCCAGAAAGTCAACTGATTGTAAATTTGCTGTGGCTTTTAATTTTATGGAGGGGTTATGGTGATTTAAAGTGTGTAAAAATATGTCAAACTCCTCTCTCGTGTGTGTCCAGACCCCCCAGATGTCATCCAGAAACCTAAAGTAATGTAACGGCCGTTTAGGGCATTTTTGTAAGGCCGAATTTTCCCATTCTGCCATAAATATGTTGGCGTAGGCTGGTGCAAATTTTTTGCCCATTGCAGTACCTTTAATTTGGAGGTAAAATTCCCCATTAAATTCAAAATCATTTCTGGTTAAATTAATTTGAAGTAATGAAATTAGTTCTCTATCCGGCCGTCTGGAGTCTGGGTATTTTAATAGGATGTTTCTAATCGCCTGGATGCCCTCTGCAATGTCAATATTAGTGTAAAGGCTGTCAATGTCCATAGTAAATAGAAGGGCATCATCAGGAATTTGGAGGTGTTTAATTTTTCCAATAAAATCATATGTGTCTTTTAGGTAGCTGGGGTGTCTGGTAGAGAGAGGGTTGAGATAATAGTCAATGAACTCAGCTGTGAAATAGGTCTCACTTCCGCAGTCCGAGACGATTGGTCTGCCCGGCGGGATCTCACACGGTCTACTCCACTTCTCGGGCTCCTTATGGATCTTGGGCAGCATGTAGAATCGTCTCGGTCTGGGGTCAGCGTCTCCCATCAGGTAAGTTCTCTGTTTAGCATTAATTAGCTTTTTAACATATAATTTTTGTAAGATCTCCTCAACCATAGGAATCGTGTCCAAATAAATAGGTTTTTCTAATTTAGTGTAATAATTTTTGTCCAATAATTGTCTGTTACCTTCCCAAATGTACTGTTCTCTGTCCAAAATGACAACAGCACTGCCTTTATCTGCCGGTTTGATAACAATGGAGTTATTTGTGCGTAATGAATTTAGAGCTCCAATTTCTTCTTTGGTCAGATTGGATTTAGGATTGCTGCATTTAAATTTGGTGTCAAAATATTCATAGTCATCTTTGATGATTTTTTTAATTTCATCCGGCAGATCTATGAGTGGGGGGATCCAATTAGACTTTGTGGTGAAGGGAGGTGGGTCGTTGTCTCTCCTCCCTTCAAAATATGCAGCTAAAATTAGCTTCCTGTGGTATTGTTGGAGATCAAATTTGGTCCTAAGGACCAGGTTTCTATTGCTGCCCCTAGTGGGTACAAATGTCAGACCTTTAGATAATAATGTCACCTGTGCAGGAGATAAAACAAATTTTTTACTAAGATTGATCACCGTCTTATCCCCCGTCTGAGTAAGCAGGTTCACGGGGTCCTCTATTTTGCCGCCTCAGCCCAGTGCTGTAGCATCCGTTTAGCTGTGGCGTATGACCAATGGACACCGTCCTTTTCTACTGTGAACATGCTCCTGGGGAGATCCGGAACAAAAGAACAGTGAGTAGTGATGAATTTGTTAATGATATGTAAATGGTTTTGTTCCTTTTTAGGTAGGGACCTGGAAAAATTAATGACCGGGACCCACACCGCAGCATTCCGGAATTTGGTCTCTGCCACCGAAATTAATCTGCGGAGTTCTGATACTGAGGTCTCCGGAGATTTTTGGGATCTGTTGTTGATCCCCACAGACAGGATGAGAATCTCCACCCTTGGATCTGGTTCCAATTTGTCCAGAATGCTTCTAATGTGCATGAAGGTTGCCCCCGGAAAACTGTCAATTTGTAGGTGGGGGATATTGAAAGGTGGGATTCTGGAAACATTAGAATCTCCCACAATGAGCCATTTATGTCTCACTGACAGGCTCCAGTTTTTAAGTTTGTGCAGTGTATTAATATGTCTCATGGGTTTCCTCGTTACTTCATCAGGTGAACTGATCACAGGCCGTAAAGGGTTAAACCGAATACCTGGTTCAGGGTGGACCTCCCCACATTCAATGAGGAGGTTCCGCACAGTTTCCTCATCTGGTTCCAGGATCGGTGGAGTATGTCGTGCAGCAACTGTCGGGGGTACCTGAATGGGGGTGCTTTCCCCTGAAGACGTTTCCAACAGGTGGGTCTCCGTCTGCTGCCATGTGTTGGGTTGTCCAGCAGGTGGTGTCTCTGGACAAGATGTGATCTCCGGCTCCTCGGTGGGTTTGAAGAGGCGTCTCTCCCTCTGTGGCTGCGGGCTGGTCCCCAGATGTGCGTCGGTCTGCACCGCTGGTGCTGGATGCTGGGGAGGAGAGTGCTCTACCTCGCTCTGTGGTTGTGATGTTGGCGACCAGTCGTTCCTGATGTCAGTCATGGTCGCCACGGACTGTTTGGCTGGTGGTGTTCCTTGATGGGGCGGGGCTGGTCTAGGTGGCTCCATATCCGGCACCGTGATGTTGGCTGGACAGTCGTGGATATCTGCCCGCACGGTGATGTAGTTTCTGTTGACGGTAGGTGGAGGCGTCGGTCTGGCAGGTCGTGGGGGTGGAGATGGAGGGATCTGTGCAGGTGAGGTTATCTCCTGCTGATCCGTCTGCACCTGGATGTCAGTCTCCGTTTCCTCCATCCTGGCGAGCAATAACGCTTCTGCCTGCTGCACCGTTTCAGCACGTAGTCGTCTGCCCAGGTTGCGTCTAGCCCAGTTAGCTGCGATGCTAAAGGGCTCCTTCCACGTCACGTCAGGTAAGGATCTCAAAGTGTCAATTTCTTTTTCAATAACCTCCATGTGGTGCTGTTTTAGGATTAACAGTGTGGTGCACTCCCAGTTTTTAGCATTGCCCACAATGAAGTCAATTGTCTTTGTGGATGGAGTGGATGGTTTAATAAATGTACTGAGTGTTTGTGTCATTTTGGCTATCGTAGTTGGAGGATTTTTCTGAGACACATTATTTAAGTGGTGTGTGGCTTTTATAATCTTGTGTAATATGCGCACCTTATTAATGAAAAGAGTCTCTCCCGAACTCGGAGTTGAAGCGTCTTCGCGTCGTCGTTGAGTCTGGGCTGCGCGTCCGTCTGTCCCGGATGCGCGCCACCATTCAGCTTCTATGGTGGCTCTCTCTCTGGGTCGCTGTCTAGGCTGGAAGTTTTCAAAGAATCCCCGGTTGGCACGAACCTGCCGGTCTGGAGGATTCTGGTAGCGTCTAGAGTACTGCTGTGGTCTGGCGTTCCTCTGGTCGGTCCGCGATGTCGGGTAGTTCGCGGAGCGTTGCCTGCGAGGCCCCCTTGTGACCGAGGCATAGGAGCGCCTGTAGCCGTCTGACCGGGCCTCTGGGCGGACACTTCTGGTGTACCTCGGTGGTGATGGTGGTGCCTGTGGCGGTGGGGAAAAGTATCTTCTCCTCCTCCTGCCATAGCGAACTGTCGTCCAGCCCTCGTGGTCTCGGTCCGTCCACATGGTGAGCCGCGTGGTTCTCTGAATTGAGATTCTCAACAACGACTCTTCCCAGGTGAGTTTTTTTCAAAAACTATTGCTTTTATTGAAAAAGCGAACTTATAAAAGCAATATAAAAATAATAGCAACGTTTCGGTTTTAACTAAACCTTCTTCAGGCTAACGATGGTGATATTAGCAAAACGGCTCCGCTATGCTGCTGCGTGGTCGCATGAAGCACGTTTTCGGGCCAACTGAAGAAGAAGGGGCGTGGTGGACAGGTCAGGTGCTTCCCAGCAATCTGTCTGGTGCGTGACCACCTCACGTGTAATGTGTATTGGCCAATCAACAATTTATGTGGATTTTTTTTCCAGAATGCCAATTATGTATAATTTAATTGTTTAATTTTTGTGATGTTAATCAAAAAATCCCCTCCTCTTCAAATGTTGTTCCCGTGAACTTACAGTAGTACCAGTGAAAACTGTTTAACATATAATAATAATTATGTACAATTACAACATCTTAAGAAAATTCAATCATAGATTAAAACATATAGATTTAGGGAAGAAGAGAGAGGGTCAGGGAAGAAGGAAGGGGCACGGGCTGGTTAGGACGAAGAAAATGAAATCACGGCGTCGAAGACGCCGTGATTGAAGGGCACTGTCCTCGGTCCCTCTCCTCACGACTCTCCTCCTCTCCAGTCCTGGGATTAGGATAGGATCAAATTTAAAGGTAAGGGCTGGGCCTTAGGGTTAGGCCTTAAGGTAGGGGCTGGGCCTTAGGGTTAGGGTTAGAGCCAGGGCCGGGCCCTAGGGTTAGGGTCAGGGCCGGGCCTTAGGGTTAGGGTTAGGGTCAGAGCTGGGCCTTAGGGTTAGAGCCAGGGCCGGGCCTTAGGGTTAGGGTTAGGGTCAGGGCCGGGCCTTAGGGTTAGGGTTAGGGTCAGGGCCGGGCCTTAGGGTTAGGATTAGGGTCAGGGCCGGGCCTTAGGGTTAGGGTCAGGCCTTAGGGTTA
>JABWDL010000029.1:0-57793 GCA_015343265.1 Pao palembangensis | reverse complement strand
TCAAGACGAGAGGTAAACAACATGTAGCTGCGACGGTGCCGCTGCGTGTTGCTCCTTGAGCATTACGATGATGTCAGAGTCATAGTTATTTTATGCAACTTTGTGGATGAAATAAATACTTGATGGTAATCGCGAATATGAAAAATATTCGTGAATATAAAAATAATCGCGATTGACGATTATTGCAATATTCGCGACTGCCCTAATCATGGCCATACTATGGCCATGGTCAACCATCAGTGCTGGTTGACTTTATTGAAATAGCTAAGATAACAACACTGTCTGTTACAATACCATGATTTAATGAGACAAATACTAACTACTAGTTTCTCTGCTTACCTGTGAACTCTTTGTTCATACAACTGTTGTTATCATTGTTATGAGATGGTGTGTTAAATTATGTTGTTAATCTCTAATTTCTGTACATTTTCTGATACTGTCTGTTTTAAATATGTACCCTTTGACAATGTGCTGTATGGTGTCCTTGAGTGGTTTATAGGTGCCCATTAATGCCCAAATGTATATTATTATTATTATTATTATTATTATTATTATTATTATTATTTCCTTATGATTTCTCTTCTCGCATGCTCTCTTTTTTTGAGGGCCACAGTTTCTGTTTTCTCAGTCCTCCTTTGTCAAATCTTGTGCCTGTTCCTGTCTTGAGCCTCCAAATATATTAAACTCTGCAACAGATATTAATAAGTAAAGCACTCAGAGACCACAGACCTCTGCCAAGTAATGATAAAGAACCCATCAAAGTAGACTATATATTATATATATATAGTCAGTAGTAATACAAGGTTACATAACGTAGGTTGCTTTATGTTCCGAGTCCCTTGGTGACTTCGAAGTTTAAACATCAAAGTCCCTGCGAAATCCAGAAGATCACCAAAAAGTAATCATGTGTTCCTTGGCCCTTTATTAAAGTTTCCTGAAATTTTGACTAAAATCTGTTTATAACTGTTACGGTTATTTTGCTAACAATCAAACAAACTCCATATCACATAACTGCCTTGGTAGAAGTAATAATGTGACACACATCATCAGACTGCAGAGTCTGATGATGTGTGTCACTATGAGTAAAAGAAAAAAAAAATGGTTTCTTGGCAATAGGTGGCTTATATGGGGTCATGGGCCATGGAGAAAATTCACCTTTGTTCAACTGTATGTTGCAGTCCATGCCACAGCTGTAGTTATGCACGCTAGCAGGGATGCTAGCATAGTCTTTTCCCTTGGGGGAATTGTAGGGCCTTTTCTGATCAGATTTGTCATTTTGAGAGGTTTGTTTAGCTCCGCGCAAAGATATATCTCAGGAACTTTTTAGCAAGCTTGTCCAACAAAACCACAATTGTATTTTTTAATCTAATTTAATTTTAGTGCTTCTCTGCCACCTTTCCAGAACCCCAGTGCAGTTTTCTAAACATTGGGTATTTGTTTCAGGTTCCATGTCTCTGCGGTGCTGCAGCATGGTTGATGTGCAGCTGCTGTCTGAGCACCAGAAACTCCACAGTGACCAGAATCATCTACTCTGTCATCCTTCTGCTTGAAACCATTGTGGCCTGCATCATGCTGTCGCCTGGTATTGATCATCAGCTGAAACGTGTATGACTGACGCATGCATGCGCGCACATGCACACTCACTCTTTATATTGAGAATGACTATATTGATCTGTTTGAACTGAAGCACAGAACTACATTACATTTGGAATCTTTAAGGAGAATTCCAGATGCAAGTTTTAAGGTGTTATGTTATATTTAGTTATTATAAACAATATACTATACTCCATTTTCATACTTTCAGCTGTTTCAGCATTATTTTGTCCCAAAAACTTTGATTCCATCGTTAAAAATGCATGCATGACATCACACAAGGTTTTCATGCCAGTCAGTATAGTGGCGTCCTCCTGAGGGCTGTCGTTAGTCAATTTTGCTAATTCAATGGCGTAAACATGCCTGGTAGACAGATGCAGCTAAAGTGCATAAACGCATACTAGACGAGTTTGTGACACCTCGGAAGGATTCCGTAGTCACTGTAAATGTGTGAAAGTGGTTTGTTTGTTGGACCCCAGCAGACGGCAGAAAATAGGTAAATTCATTGGGAACAAAAACTGAAGTGTCAATTCTTCAATGCCATGGGAACTCGGGTAACATTTACTTTCCACGCTTTACTGGAACAGTCAGCTATTCAGTTATGATGATATTAGAAACATGTCCATGTGCTGGTGTGTGCATGGAGCAGATGCATTTCTCTTTATCTTTCTGGACTCGATTCTGATTGTTGCTGCTTCCCAAACAATTCTGAGGACCAACAACAGTATGAACCGAGTCGAAAGAAAAAGGCACCAAGTTGTTTCCTTGGCCAAGTGCTCACCAGTAATTCTAGTCTGTCAAACTGCGCTCATAATCAGTCTGCCCTTCATCTTCCACCTTAACTACAACCATGACCCGATCTGGTGTCAAAATGGGATGAGACCCATCTGGTTGGATTTCCTTCTTCAAGTTCTTCAAAGGCTTCTTTGCCCAACTCGTGTGAATGATCTGACAAATCTGAGGAAATATCACCTGATTCTGGATCTGATAGCACAGCAAGCTGTTCTTCCTCCACCACTGATGTTTGCTGAGTCGCTGCTATGAAGACCTTGTTCGACGTCAACACTGATAGTGCCTTGAGACCGGGAAGAATATGAGCGTTTTTGGTGCGCTCTTTAAAAAACCCACTTTTTCACAAAACTATTTAATGAAATAAAGCTCAATTTTATGTAAGTATGTATTCAATGTGAATAAATGACCGAGTTAAAAAAAAGAAAAAAAACAAAATATATATATATATATATATATATGGGTCTTGAATTATCTTGTGGCTGCAGCAGGGACGCAGTACATGTAGAACTAAGGTAAGTGTGGCCACATGAAGTGTGGCCATCGAATAGTTGAACCCTCTGGCCAAAACCACACACATACAGTATTTTAAATGTCACATTGGCATATCAGAACTTGTATATTTATGTTTGTTGTATGTTTATTGTATGCATGGTGGCGGTAACTTAAGCCGGGTTCACACTACACGACTTCCCGAGTCGGCGAGGCACTTGGGCCGATCACACTACAAGACTCTCTAGTCACATAGTTGAATGGCAAGAGCATGGGTGTTCACACTACAAGACTTGTCTGAGACAGGAGTGTTCACGGATTCTCGCGGTCAGGAGGCGTGACAAACTGTGCTGACAAGGGAAGTACGTGGCCGCAACGTGCGAGCCTTCTGTCCTGGATTTTGTAAAATAAATTTCCCCTACAAAATGCCACATATAGTCCAGTGCAATTTATATTTTATTTTTCTTATTCATGACTAAATTTTTGACTGATTCAACTCCAGTCGGATCCACAGTCTGAAAAACACGATACCCAAGATTAATTTTTTTAAGCAGACCTTTTTATTAACACAAAAAAAACCCCCAGCAAAACAACTATGTACAGCTCAAAAATACAATTACCAAAAAACAAGAGGAAAGAACTACACAACTTCAAATGCTTTGATCAGGGTCAAAACTACACAGTCTTGGCAGAAAACTTTCGTGTGGCAGTGACGAAGTCGGCCAATGCGCCACCGAAATTTTCTAGAATCTCGTGTCCACTGATCTCGCAAAACCATTTTTCTATCTCCTGTTGTTTCTTGTTGCTTTGCTCTGCCGCAGCCACTGTACTGCTCAATTTCACTTCCTTATTTTGCGGTAACATCCATGTCTGCTCTCATTGGCTGTAGCTCTTTCTACTTCACTACGAGCAGACTGGATATCTAGCAGCTTTGATATCTAGTTTTGCGCCTGCGACTTCGTGTGGGGCGTTGCCAGGGTCATTACCCGAGTTTTCGAGGTACTTAAATTCAGTCACCAAGCGGATTAGTGAATCACCCCGATTTGGGTGAGGGCGAGTTGTGGAGTCTCAGACGCTTAAAATCGTGTAGTGTGAACCCGGCTTTAGTCTGTAGGGGACTGGGATGAGAGGTGGAGGGTTCTTATCGCCAGTTGCAGACAAAAAAAAATTCAACCTCTCCCTAGCCCAAGCAGTCATCCCACCCTGCCAAAAATCAGCCACAATCATACCAGTGCCGAAAAAGTCTCCCATCACCAGCCTAAATGACTACCTGTGGCCCTCACTCCGGTAATCATGAAGTGCTTCGAGAGACTGGTTCTCCAACACATCAAGGACTATCTCCCCCCAGACTTTGACCTCTACCAGTTCGCATATCGCCGAAACAGATCCACAGAGGACGCTATTGCCATAGCTCTCCACTCTATGCTGAGCCATCTGGAGCAGCAGCAGAGCTACGTCCGGATGCTCTTTGTGGATTACAGTTCCGCCTTCAACACAATCATTCCCGACATTCTCATCACTAAACTGGACGCTCTTGGCCTCCCCCCCTCACATGTGCCTAGATAAGGGACTTTCTAACCAACCAGGTCAAGACTGTGTGAGGAGACTACTTCTCCTCCATTTGCATGCTGAATACCGGTTCTCCACAGGGCTGTGTGCTGAGCCCCCTCCTGTACTGCCTCTATACCCACGACTGCAGTCCGGCCCACAACAACAACCTTATTGTCAAGTTGACGACACTACAGTGGTCGGACTCATCTCAAAGGGAGATGAAGCAGTCTACAGAGAGGAGGTCCTGAAGTTGGCATCCTGGTGTTCAGAGAACAACCTGGCGCTGAACACCAAGAAAACCAAGGAGATCATTGGCGACTTCAGGAGGCACAGCACTGACTTAGCCCCCCTCTATATCAACGGCAAGTGTGTGGAGAGAGTCCACACTTTCCGGTTTCTTGGGATCCTCATCTCCGCTGACATCTCCTGGACAGAGACAATCACAGTGGTCATCAAGAACGCTCAGCAGCAGCTACACTTCCTGATGGTCCACAGGAAGCACAACCTGGACTCCATCCTGCCGCCGACCTTCTACAGCTCGTCCGTTGACAGCCTGCTGACATACTGCATTACAGTATGGTATGGCAGCTGCACCATGGCTGACAGAGAGAGGCTTCAGAAGTTGGTAAAGGTGGCACAGAAGATCATCGGCTGCCCCCTCCTCTCCTTGATGGACATTTACACCTCCCGCTGTCTCAGCAGAGCAAAAAGCATCACCAAGGTCAGCTCCTACCCTGGCTTTGATCTGTTTGACCTGTTGCCTCAGGAAGGCACTACAGGCACATCAGACCAAAGACTAACAGACTCAGAGACAGTTTTTTCCCAAAAGCCATAACCATACTAAACTCTCACATGCACTGAACCCCACACTCCATTTTTTTCGACATATCTGCACTAAACTTATTTAATTTAATTTTATTCTATTCAATGTTGTATATATTTACACACATTTGAACTGAAGAAGGAGTTGCTTTTCATCTCGTTGTACATGTAAAAAGATGAATAATTGCCATAAAAGGCATTCTATTCTTCTATTCTATTCTATTAAAAGGTGTGCCAGTATCAGGAGAGGTGCCAGGACACATGCTGCAAAGGAAAAGTGGTTAGAAGTTGGATTGATGGATGGATAGATGGATGGTATAACTGCATGGCACTGTTTCAAAGGAGACCAGTTTGCACAGTACTTCCTCATTAATTGCTACTTAGTGTTTCTACTCAGGCCTCAGACCCGAGATCATTATTGTTTTGTTTATTTAATTTATAAAGGGACAGTTTGCAATAACCAAAGTTAGATCTCTCTGTGTCAGCTGGACTGAAAGGTTTCCTTAAAAACATTTCGCTCTCTCTCCAGAGAGCTTCTTCAGTTCTAAGCTTGCTGGGGGCATAGCTTGAAAATATAGCCCTGTGGACCATTGGCATGTTAATGACCCGGATGGTCACCTGAGAGTCATTGGCAGGGTCGTTCACGTAGTTTCAGTTTGGGTGCTTCCCCTTTGTCTGTTGGGTCACACGTTTTCAGGGAAACCTTTCAGTCCAGTTGACACAGAGAGATCTAATTTTGGATAACTATGAACTGGATGAGTGAGAATCTACACAGACAGTTTGCAATAACATTAATCATTTGCTGGAAATGAGGAGATGATTGCACCAGATTTAGCTAGAATTGCTCATTTCCATCTGCAGTTCTAACATGAAATTTACAGCAGACACAGCAGTGTAGCTTAAGCCTAGTACACATGGCACGATTTTCGGCGTCTTAGACTCGCGAGTCACCCTCACCCAAAATCGGGGTGAGGCACTAATCTGCTTGGCAACTGAGTTAAGTACCTCGAAGACTCGAGTAATGAGCCTGACAACGCCCCGCCCCGACGCTGACTCAACCACTGTCTGCACGAATCACGACGAGTTTTTGGACCAATCTGCACGCCACTATTGCCGCAATATAAATGGAACAAAAGTTTTCTGCAGAAACTGTGTAGTTGTGACCCCGATCTTGAAACCATTTCAAGTTGTGTTGTTCTCTCATCTGTTTTTTTGTAAATTGTAAATTTTGAGCTATACATAGTTGTTTTAATAAAGTAGTTTTAATAAAGGTGTGCAAGTCTATATTTTTCGGACTAAAAGTCCCCCCCGGGGTCGAATCAGTCAAAAAATGTGTCATGAATAAGAAAAATAAATTGCACTGGACTATAAGTGGCATTTTGTGGGGGAAATTTATTATTACAAAATCCAGGACCAACAACAGACATTTCATTCGTAAGGGCAAATTACAACAATAACACGCTGCTGCCACATACTTCACCTGTAGTCCTTACTGGCAGCACAGTTGGTCACGCCTCCTGATGGAGAGAGTTGTGCCGTGTGGACACTCCCGTCTCAGATGAGTGTGGACACCCAATGCTCCTGCCGATCCTGTCGAGTTGCGCGGTGTGAACACTTGGGCGCCCCACCGACTCTAAAAAATCGTGCATTACAGCACTATTCAGCTTGACTCTTGAATTGTATTAACTGAAATAGGCCTCTGTGTGATCAAGATTCCAGGATTTTGTCAAGATGGTGCTGGCTCATCTATCCTGGGTTTGAAGGTGGACCTCAACTGTCAGATGTTTATAGGTTACAAAGCTGTGTACCGTGTATGCTTTGCCATGGGTGTGTGGTTCCTGATTTCTTCCATTACCATGATCAACGTCAAAAACAGCCAAGAACCTCGTGCAGCTGTCCATAATGGGTAAGAGGCGTGTGTATGTGTGTGTGTGTGTGTGTGTGTGTGTGTTCTTGTACTTGATACACCCTGAGTACCAAAATACTCATTCTACTAGCAAAATGAGGAAGTTTTATGGAAGTAAGGGTATTTTGGCTGGTCCTCACAACTTCAAAGGCCTGTTTGAGGGTTCAGACTTGGTTTTAAGGTCAGTCAGTCAGTCATCTTCTATACCTGCTTTATCCACACTTGGGAGAGACAGGGCACACCATGGATAGGTCACCAGCCTATCGCAGGGCTGACACAAAGACACACAACTATTCACACTTGCACTCACACCTATGGTCAATTTAGAGTCATCAATTCACCTAACGAGCAACGTCTTTGGACTGTGGGAGGAAACCCACACATGCAGAGGGAGAACATGCACACACAGAGAAAGTTTGGAGCCGAGACAGTAAACTTCTTACTGTAAGGCAACAGTGCTAACTACCGCATCACCATGACACCCTGGTTTTAAGGTTGGGGTTAGGGTTATGTTCAGGGGGTTAGTTGTGATGGTTAGGCTTAGGGTTATGTTCAGTGAGTTAGTTGTGATGTTTAGGGTTATGTTCGGTGGTTAGTTTTGATAGTTAGCGTAAGTGGCTGCGAATGTATTATGTCTATAAAGTCCTCAAAAAGATAGAAGTACAAGTACAAGGATGTGTGTATGTGGCGCTGACATTTTCTCTTATTTTCTTGTTTTATTTTCTTTATCGTATTTTATATTCTTTTTTGAGTTATTGTTGAAAATTGAATTACATGGAAAAATAAAAACTTTTATATTAAGTGTGTTCTTCTTCCTTATATTTGATGCAGCGCTGTTGTTTTTAATAACTAGGTAAAATATAACTTTTGTTTCTGTCCGTCTATAGTTCAGAACTTACAGAAGTAACAACAGGATTTCTTTAGGGAGTGTATCATCAAAAGACCAGGATGTTTTATCTTCCTCTCATGTTTGTGTTTGTGCAGATTTTGGTTCTTCAAGTTTGCTGTTTTAGTGGGTTTGACTGTGGCAGCATTTTACATTCCAGATCAACCTTTTACCTACTGTAAGACCAGAACCTTTTGCTGACTGATGCTACTTATGAATAATAGTAATAATAATATAATAAAATAATAATAACATCACAGTCACAAATTGTGTGTTATTTTGTTTGTTACAGTGTGGTTTATTGTGGGCTCTGCAGGAGCGTTCTTTTTTATTCTAATCCAGCTGGTACTTCTGGTCGACTTTGCTCACTCCTGGAATGAGTCCTGGGTTGAGAATATGGAGACAGGAAATGCATGCCTCTGGTATATAGGTAAGCAGCTCAAACTTAGAAAATGTTTATGTGATAGTGTTGACACTGATAAATGTTGCCTTTTCTTCAAACTTGTGTTGTTAGCATTGCTTAGTACTACAGTCTTCAACTACATCCTGTCATTTACGGCCATCGTGCTCTTCTTCTTCTTCTACGCTAAACCTGATGGTTGCCTCATAAACAAGTTCTTCATCAGCGTCAACATGATTTTATGCATGGTTGCTTCTGTTGTCTCTGTGCTGCAGAAGGTTCAGGTAGAGTTCACCTTTAGCAACAGAAGTCTAATTGTATACGATGGTGTTTGACATGATATGTTTTGCAGGAGTGTCAGCCACGCTCAGGTCTGCTACAGTCCTCCATCATCACCCTGTATACTATGTTCCTTACCTGGTCTGCCATGAGCAACGAGCCAGGTTAGTCAGGTCTTCACATCACGCGGCCGAGCAGCTGCTATGATTGGTTCTTGTGATTGTTGAGAATCAGCCATGTTGTTGGGGTTGCTGCACTTGCTCAATTCTTCTTTGCAGGATGTGTAAATTGATGAAGTTGTGAAGATAAGATTAGATTAGAAGATAAGATTCAGCAGTAGACTTAGCGTACTGAGCTGCTTTGGTTCTTCTCCTTTGTCAGACCGAGTCTGTAATCCCAGCCTCCTCAGTATCTACCAGCACATAGCTGCACCCACACTGCACACCCTGCAGGTGGAGAATCAGACTGCAGTGCTGATTATTGGCACAGAGGAGCCAGTCCTCACTTCGCCGTACCTGCAGTGGTGGGATGCTGAGACAATCGTGGGTCTTGCAATATTTGTGGTGTGCATCCTGTACTCCAGGTAAGTCTTAGCTCCTGAGGGTGAGTGTCCACACGCAGCCAAATCTAGAGCAGCTAGGATGGCGATGATAAGTTTTCATGACTTCATTTGGTATCTGTTGCAGCTGAAATAAAATTATAAACAGTTTTATACTCACACACACACATACAGTATATATGGAATTGTATTTATTTACACCATAAAAAATCAAGAATAATTAAAGTAATTTATTTTAAGAAGATTGTAAAACTCTTGTCAGTTATTGTGGCAGACGATTTCATCACTCTTGTTGATTTGTAAACAAGAGGACAGAATGAGCCAGATTTTATAATTGATCCTGCTAAAACAGTTGACTTTCCTTATCTGTCTAATGTAGAACCTAAAATATCATTAAAACGTCTTGTCTCTGTGTCAGGAGGCCGATAAACACATCCACTGTCCATGTGCTTTGCTAGATGTTCTCTAACACAGGACTGTTCTGGACATAAGCGGACTGTCCTCCCCCAATTCTCTGTGTTCTACAGCTGTGAAAGGCCTCATAAAGGATATTCAATACATTTCTGTCAGCTATGTTTCTGACGGGACAATGACAGGAGATTGAGGAAACATAAAGAATTGAAATGATCATAATTTTTAGAATTACTGCGAGGGTTCAAATAGCATGTGGAAGAAGATGAGTTGTGGATACTATGAGTTGAAATATGTGCCACCAGAAATTGAATGTGAATTATTAGGACCCAAAAAGATAGCATAGCTGCAGGCGAGAGTCCTTCTGAAATGAGAGGAATTTTTCCGATCACAGAATTGTGCACACTCGTAAGGCTCAGTGGAAAGCACTGAGTTTTAACAGGCTTGTAAAGAAACCAGAAAAAATGCTGCTTGCTAGCACACTAGAGAATCTTGCAATCGGTGAGTTTGTCGTAAGTGCATGAAATTTTTTTTCATGTGCATTTCAGTGAGGCCTACCATATTGTCTGCTGTGACTATTTTGATTCACAAGTTCTGATTTCAAGTTTTCCTTCACAAAATACAAAGACAAAATAGTGATACCAAATATCTACGTTTTACACATTTTGATACGACCCCTATGTTGCGATTCGAAGCAAAGCTCCACAGCTCGAGCTCTGGAGGGGAGGCTGCTCGGCCAGTAAAGGATGCTTGTGTGTGGGTGAGAGGAGCAGGGAGCCTGGGCTTGAGCTTGGGCTCTGGAGCTTAGTGGATGTGCGGATACCAGATCTGTGTTCCTACCAGGAAACTTACATTGCAGCCGACGTGATGCCACTCAGGCTTCCGGGACGGCACCATTAATCAGTGCAGTTCAGTTTTATTTATATAGCACCTTTTACAATAAAATTGTTTCTAGGTGCTTTACAGAGGCAGAAACCCAGAGCCTTAACCCCCAGGTAAGCACAGTGGCAAGGAAAAACTCCCTTTTAACAGGAAGAAACCCTGAGGACCCAGCTTACAAGGAGGAACCATCGCTGAAAGGCAGCTGGGTAAAGGAGGAGGAGAAGAAGAGGGAGACAGGACAGAGAGAATAGAGAGAGAGAGAAAAATACAATCACAGAAATACGGACATAGCACACATAATATACATAATACAGCATAGGCAGGTTTTAATAAAATGGGAATAGCATAATAAAAAAGAGAATAGAATAATAATAGAATAGAATAATAATCCTATTAATCATTATAAACAATTAGCCATCTGTGCTGGATTGCTCTTCCTCAAATACGTGGATGTGAACTAAAATTGAATTTTGAGAATCAAATGTGAAAATATATAGAGTTGAAAAAAATGTCTAGTAATACTATTCAGATTGGGTGGCAACTGAAGGCGGGGACCTTGGCGGTCCGATCCCCGGCTGCAGAAGCTAGCTCTATAGACGTGGACTGTCACCGCTCTCATGGGGAAGGAGCCTGAGCTGGTGCGAGAGGTTGAGAAGTTCTGATTAGATATAGTCGGCCTCACCTTGATGCA
This sequence comes from Pao palembangensis, assembly GCA_015343265.1. Taxonomy (NCBI): domain Eukaryota; kingdom Metazoa; phylum Chordata; class Actinopteri; order Tetraodontiformes; family Tetraodontidae; genus Pao; species Pao palembangensis. The sequence goes on along the minus strand of JABWDL010000029.1, from coordinate 46,532 downwards.
TAGCAAGGGCTCTGGAACCAGCCTTCTCGAGAGGGGTTGGACTCTCTTCCACTCTGGAGTTGCTGATGGGGAGAGACGGCGGGCAAGGGTGGCGATTCTTGTTGCCCCCCGGCTCGGTGCCTGTACGTTGGAGTTTACCCCGGTGAGCGAGAGGGTAGCCTCCCTCCGCCTTAGGGTGGGGGGACGGATCCTGACTCTTTGTACCTACAGCTCGATCAGCAGTTCAGCATATCCATCCTTTTTGGAGTCCTTAGACGGAGTACTAGAGAGTGCTCCTTCTGGGGTGGGGGGGGAGGGTCCCTCGTCCTCCTGGGTGACTTCAATGCTCACACTGGCAGCGACAGTGAGACCGGGAGGGGCGTGATCGGGAGGAATGGCCCCCCTGATCTGAACCTGACCGGTGTTCTGTTGTTGGACTTCTTTGCTCGTCACAGGTTGTCCATGACGAACACCATGTTCAGGCATAAAGGTGTCCATATGTGCACTTGGCACCGGGGCACCTCAGGCCGCAGATGATCGACTTTATAGTCGTGTCATCGGATTTGCGGCCGCATGTCCTGGACAGTCAGGTGAAGAGAGGGGCGGAGCTGTTAACCAATTACCACCTGGTGGTGAGTTGGCTCCGATTGTGGGGGAGGATGCCGGACAGACCCAGCAGACCCAAACATATTGTGAGGGTCTGCTGGGAATGCCTGGCAGAGTCTCCTGTCAGAAGGAGCTTCAACTCCCACTTCCGGGAGAGCTTCGACCATGTCCCGGAGGAGGTGGTGGACATTGAGTCCGAGTGGATCCACGCCTTCATTGTTGAGGCTGCCAACCGGTGCTGCGGCTGCAAGGTGGTCGGTGCCTGGCAATACCTGAACCCGCTGATGGACACCGGTGGTGAGGGATGCCGCCAAGCTGAAGAAGGAGTCGTACCGGGTCTTTTTGGCCTGTGGGACTCCTGAGGCAGCAGACAGGTACTAGCGGGCCAAGCAGAGTGTGGCTACGGCGGTCGCCGAGGCAAAGATCTGGGCATGGGAAGAGTTTGGTGATGCCATGAATGACTTCCGGACGGCTTTGGAAAGGTTCTGGACCACCATCCGGCATCTGAGGAGGGGGAAGCTGTGCACTGTCAACACTGTGTACAGTGGAGATGGTGTGCTGCTGACCTTCACTCAGGACGTTGTGGATTGGTGGAGGGAATATTTCGAAAACCTCCTCAATCCCACCGAGACACCTTCCAGTGAGGAAACAGGGCCTGGAGACTCGGGCACGGGCTCTCATATCTCCGTGGCTGAGGTTGCCGAGGTTGTTAAGAAACTCCTCGGTGGCAGGATCCTGGGGGTGGATGAGATCCACCCGGAGTTCCTTAGGGTTCTGGATGTTGTAGGGCTGTCGTGGTCGTCTTCTGTTGTATGGCGTCCAGGGCAATGCACGCGGACCTTGTGAGCGACCAGTCGACCGAAGGCTTCCTAATGGCTTATCAACGATTTACATCATTCATTCAGCGAGGTCATCCAAAGAAACTGTGGATGGACCCTGGAAAGATCTATGTCGGAGCCAGGCCCGTCCTCCAGGTTCTATGATGTCTGCAATGTCGCGTGGACATCAGGGGCAGTGCCACTGGATTGGCAGACCGGGGTGGTGGTCCCTCTTTTTAAGAAGGGGGACCGGAGGGTGTGTTCCAACTACAGGGGGATCACACTCCTCAGCCTCCCTGGCAAGGTCTATTCAGAGGTACTGGAGAGGAGGGTCCGCCGGATAGTCGAACCTCGGATTCAGGAGGAGCAATGCAGTTTTCATCCTGGACGTGGAACTGTGGACCAGCTCTGTTTCCTTGAGGGTGCATGGGAGTTTGCCCAACCAGTCCACATGTGTTTTGTGAATTTGGAGAAGGCATGCGACCCTGTACCTCGGGGAGTCCTGTGGGGAGTTCTCCAGGAGTATGGGGTGTCGGGCCCTCTAATACGGTCCACCCGTTCCCTGTATGACCGGTGTCAGAGCTATATATATATATATATATATATATATATATATATATATATATATATAATGTGTCTGCACAGAACTTCTAATGCCGTGGCGTTCGTGCAAATTGTGTTAATAACTAGCTTTCGGTTATTTTTTGGAAAGCAAAATATGGTTAACCAAATTAGATTATAATCTTGCAGAGAACAGAACACACCATCAGAGAACAGACAGTCACTCCAGATGGAAATGACCAGGTGAAAAGAAGTTTGTTGTCTTCAACGACGCCTCATCACATATATAGCTTTTGACATACTGTTGATTTGTACAGGAAAAAAACAGCCTTTTTGTTAAGAATCAATGCGGAACCAGATCCAAACGCAGGACAGAGCAGACACCACACGAAGTGCGACAAATGATAGTTGTTTTAATGCCAAACTTAACCAAAATGTGCCTTGCACACGAACACGAGAAACAAAAAGCGCTTCAACGGAGGATAGATCTTGAACACAAAACGGATCCCTCTCAACGGGACGAGGCGACTTAGGAAGGGCCGTAGGGACACGTCACACCACGGGCAAGCACGACAGAGACTAGATGAACCTCCGGAGACCATAGGCAAATGATGAGACGATCCGACACCGGTGGCCAGGTGTCGGAGGCTTATATCAGTTGTTGATGGGAAATCAGCAACAGCTGCCCGTCACCAGCTGGGACTGGGTGCGCCCTCTGGTGGAAAAGGCAGAGTAACAAATATTTTAGACTCACCACACACCAGCCGAGCCAGCTCCTAACAGTACCCCCCCCTTAACGGGCGCTTCCTGGCGCTCTACCCGGATTGTCAGGATGTTCTCTGTAAAATGTTTGAAGGAGAGACTGGTCGAGAATGTGTTTCCGTGGTACCCATGATCGCTCCTCCGGGCCGTACCCCTCCCAGTCCACCAGGTACTGCCACCCCTGGCCTCGGCGGCAGACGTCTATTATTTGCCGGACGGTGTATGCCAGGGCTCCGTCGATGACCCTCACCGAGGGGGGAACCTCGGTGGGGGGCGACAGCTCCGATTCCTTGACTGGCTTGACCCGAGAGACGTGGAACGTGGGGTGGATTCTCAGGGAAGCTGGCAGTCTTAACCGCACCGCTGCCCAAGGATGCCATGAAGGGCGACACCCCCGTGGGGGCCGAGACCAGGGTGTTGTGGGCATACTCTATCCACGGCAACCAGGAGCTCCAGGTCGTGGGTTGGCTAGCCGTGACGCATCTGAGTGCGTTCTCCACACTCTGGTTGGTGCGTTCCATCTGGCCATTGGACTGGGGGTGGTAGCCGGATGAGAGGCTCACTGTAGCACCGAGGGCTGTGCAGAAGGCTCGCCAGACTCGAGAGGTGAACTGCGGTCCCCGGTCGGAGACCATATCCCTGGGGATGCCGTGCAGCCGGAAGACGTGGTTGATGAGCAGGTCTCCTGTTTCTGCTGCTGAGGGGAGCTTAGGCAGTGGTACCAGGTGCGCCGCCTTCGAGAACTGATCAACGATGGTCAGGATGGCTGTGTTCCCCCTTGACGGGGGTAGTCCCGTGATGAAGTCCACTGCGATATGGGACCAAGGCCGCTGTGGGATGGGTAGTGGGTTCAGGAGACCAGCGGGCAGCTGGTGCGACGACTTCCCCTGTGCGCACACGGGGCAGGCCGCAATGAAGACCTTTGCATCCCGGGCCATGGACGGCCACCAGAAGCGCTGCCGCAGGAGGTGCAGCGTACGTCTCAGTCCTGGATGACATGCCAGCTTTGATGCGTGCCCCCATTGTAGTACCTCCGAGCGGACGGGGCCAGGAACGAACAGAGTGTTGTGAGGTGCACCGCCTGGGTCGGGTGATGAGCGCAGTGCCTCGCGAACCCTCTCCTCTATTGGCCAGACAACTGCCCCCAGGATGCAAGAGGGAGGAAGGATGACCTCAGGTTCCGGATCAGGCTGGTCCGCGGCAAACTGCCGGGATAACGCATCCGGCTTGACATTCTAGAGAACCCGGCCGATACGTGAGTGTGAAATCAAAACGGCTGAGAAAGAGCGCCCACTGCGCCTGCCTTGGGTTCAGCCGCCTTGCGCTCTGTAAATAGGCCAGGTTCTTGTGGATGTCATCCAGGACTGACCACACCACAAACGGTTGTGCAGACCCCTCTAGGCAGTGTCGCCACTCCTGGAGTGCCAACACCACGGCCAAGAGTTCTCGGTTGCCCACGTCATAGTTCCTCTTGGCCGCCGTCAGCCGACGGCTGAAGAATACACACGGGTGCAGTTTCTGGTCACCCTCGCTCCGTTGCGAGAGCACTGCTCCCACTCCGACCTCCGAGGCGTCGACCTCCACAGTGAACTGGCGACCTGGATCTGGGTGAGTGAGTACTGGTGCCGTGGTGAACAGCACCTTCAGCTTGGTGAACGCTGCTTCTGCCTCCTCTGTCCACAAGAATGCCCGCGCCACAGAGGTGAGCCTGGTTAGTGGGGCGGCCACCTTGCTGTAGTCCTGGACGAATCGGCGGTAGAAGTTTGCGAAGCCCAGAAATCGTTGGAGCTGTTTGCGCGATGATGGAGTGGGCCAGTCCACCACTGCTTGTACTTTGGCTGGCTCCGGAGCTAGCTGTCCTCCCCCTACCACGAAACCTAAAAAGGAGACCGAAGGAACGTGGAACTCACACTTCTCCGCTTTCACAAAGAGACTGTTTTCGAGTAGTCGTCTACTACCAGCCGAACATGCTGCACGTGTTCCTCCTCTGACTCTGAAAAGATGAGAATGTCATCAGTGTACACAAAGAGGAACTTGTTCAACATGTCCCGGAGCACATCATTGACTAGCGCCTGGAAAACAGCTGGAGCGTTTGTTAGTCCAAATGGCATCTCAAAGTGACCAAGCGGTGTCTTGAATGCGGTCTTCCATTTTGATGCGGACGAGGTGGTAGGCGTTCCTCAGGTCTAGTTTAGTAAAGACACATGCTCGGTGGAGAGGCGCGAACGCCGAGTCTATGAGTGGTAGCGGGTCTCTATTCTTCGAGGTGATGGCGTTGAGGCCCTGGTAATCGATGCATGGGCACAGCGACCCGTCCTTTTTTACAAAGAAAAACTTTGCTGCGACAGGGGACGATGATGGGCGGTTGCTAGTGACTCGCTCCATTGCCTCTCGCTCTGGCTGAGAGATGCTATAAAGTCGGCTGGAAGAGAGTGGAGACCCAGGGAGCAGGTCAATGGCACAATCGTATGGGCGGTGGGGGGGAAGAGTACAGGCGCGATGCTTGGAGAACACGCTGCTGAGGTCATGATAGACCTCGGGGACCGCTGTAAGGTCGGAAACGGCCGGTGGAGAGCTGGGGGTCGAAGGCGCAGGCGGCGGAGTGGAACGCAAGCAGCGGGCATGATATGCTGCACTCCAGCCGTCACAGAACCGGACGTCCAGTCGATCTGGGGGTTATGGAGGGCTAACCAGAGGAAGCCGAGAACCGCGGGAGTAGAGGACGACGGAATCAGGAGGAACCGGATCTGCTCGCGATGATTTCCCAAAACCACGAGCGTAAGCAGGGCGGTGCTGTGCGTGACCCTAGCTAGAGTACGCCCATCTATATCCACCACTGTCTTGGGTTCAGGAAGCTCTACCTGTTTTGCTAAGTTCTCATCTATGAATGAGTCCACCCACAGGGACAACAGCAACGACTCATGAGTCCAAAACAGTGTACCCGACAAATTCACCCGCAAAAGACGGCAGGACGGGGAATCGCTCGTCAGTGCGCCTGCCTACACTGATGAGCCTACTGTTTTGGCTGCATGGGGCAGCTGGCGATGTAATGGCCCGTCTGTCCACAATACAGGCAGGCCCCAGCGTTGCGACGTTTCCGCCTCTCCTCCGTGGTCAGACGCGCATGACCCAGCTGCATCGGTTCCGCATCGCGGCACTCTGACGTTGTGGGTGGAGAATGTGATTGATCGTGGGGAGAGATGACTCGCTGGCGTGCAGGAGATCGCGGGGTGGCGCGCCGGAAAGATCGCTCCCGCCGTCGCTCGTGCTGGTGATTGTCGATCTCGATTGCCCGGTCTATTAACTCCTCCACATCTTTCGGACGCGGGCCCCCGACGAGCGCATCGCGCACCGAGTCGCCCAGCCCGCTCAGCAGGGCAGGCTCGTTCCACCTGGACTCCTCTGCCAGGGTACCGAACTCAATCGCGTACTTGGCCACTGAGCACGAGCCCTGCTGGATCGAGAACAACCGGTCCGACGCGTCCCCCAGACGGTTCGGCCGGTCAAAAAAGGCGCTCAAACCGCCGAACGAACGCACCGAATGCGAGCATGTTCAGGTGGGTGCGCACACAAGCTGGGTGAACACAAGCCGGCACTGCAGAATAAACCCCCGGTACTTCTCGTAGTCCCCGTCAAACGGTTCGGGATCGCAAGCGTAGGAGTCGTGGTGAAGCCAACGCGCATCGGCAGTCGGAGGCATCAGCGACTCCGGCCGCGTTACCAATTCGTGAACGGCCTGGGAGAGGCACACAACACTGTGCGACAGGACTGTCAGTGCCTGCTCGTGACTGCCAAGCATAGCGCCCTGAGCGGATAGCGCGTGTCTTTGCTGTTCTGCTGGATCCATAGTGGTCGAATCGTTCTGTTAAGAATCGATGCGGAACCGGATCCAAACACAGGACAGAGCAGACACCACACGAAGTGACAAATGATAGTTGTTTTAATGCCAAACTTAACCAAAATGTGCCTTGCACACGAACACGAGAAACAAAAACCACTCCAACGGAGGATAGATCTTGAACACAAAACGGATCCCTCTCAACGGGACGAGGCGACTTAGGAAGGGCCGTAGGGACACGTCACACCACGGGCAAGCACGACGACAGCAACTAGATGAACCTCTGGAGACCTTAGGCAAATGATGAGACGATCCGACACGGCCAGGTGTCGGAGGCTTATATCAGTTGTTGATGGGAAATCAGCAACAGCTGCCCGTCACCAGCTGGGACTGGGTGCGCCCTCTGGTGGAAAAGGCAGAGTAACAGACATTTTAGACTCACCACACACCAGCCGAGCCAGCTCCTAACACTTTTACTTTTGCAATAAGCAAATAGTGCTGACTTTTAAGTGTATGTTAGTAAATGATGGAAAAAAAAATCATTGTTTTGTGTCTATTTAGTAAATGTGTGTATATGTTCTGTATGTCTCAGCTGATGAAGAGGGAAAAAAATCATAATGGCAACTCTTCATTTCTAATCACAAATGACTCGGTGTAGATAAAGTTTTAATTATTTCCTAATTTTATATAGGTGCTTTCCAGGTATTTTTTTCAAGGGCAGAGGGAAGAGGTGCTTTCCTGCAACAAGACCTGTTCCTGCCAAGAAACCCAAACCCTCTGATGTGGCTTTCTATTTGTTGCCAAAACAATACAATATCCCACAACTTCCACCTGCTTGGAGAACATTCTCATCCCAGTGCATTAAAAAGACTACACATCCTTTAAAAATGACATCCTCTCCAGTATCTCTACTTGCCAAACAGGAATTGGTCTTGTGTGAGTAACATCTGGGCCTGTGTTTACACTCATCAGAGTAGTCAGGTTAAAATGTTGACAATTTTTGGAAAAAAAAATTTAAAAGGCGGGCTTACACTTGTATTTTCAGTGTTAAAACAGATGAAGGTTTAAAGGTATGCTGGTTTTGGTAACACAAAAACATATCTCAAATAAAGTGTTCAAACTGGTCTTTATTTGATTATTGATAGCACTGAATTGCATGAAACTCTGCAGAACATGATTACATAACCCCAAATTTGAAGTCTTTCTGATTCTCCGATCAGCTGTCTTAGAGATACACAAACAGCTCACAAAATTTAAAAGTGTCAATGTAAATATCAGCTGCAAAGGGCTGCGATGCAGCTCTTGGGTTAACAGCATTTTTAAGCAAGGGGAAACTGTTGTTTGACTATATACAGCGTTCAAAAATGCAAGTTCTTGTGTGCAAGTGAATTCAAGGAAGTCCATGCGTCCATGCGTCCCAGAATATGGTCCAAGCAAAAATGAAAGAAGTCTTTCACAAAGATGATTGAGCTGTTGTTCGTAGGTGAGAGAAACAAAATACAGACAGTTCAAAATCGAATGCTTGCATTAAAATTATAACAAGATAATGCTTCTCATGAAAGAGATTACAATTATATTATTATAATTAATTATTATTAACAATTATAAGAGGAGCATCAACATCTGTTAGATTCCCAAGTTTACTCCTATGTTGGAGTAAACATCCAGCTCTCCGATAACGGGCCTGAGCTGCTCCGCCGTCCTGTCAGCCTGAGCTCACAGAGAAAACTTAGACGTTGCAGCTTGTTAAGCTGGTGTCGAGAGAACTCGTTTAGCCGCTGACCATCTTCATCAGTTGTTTTGCCCTGCTTCCTTTCAGCAGTATTCAGAACTGTGCAGCTTAGAGAGATTCTGAATATCTGCTTCAATCACAACCGCTGCGATGGTTCCTCTCTCAACCCAGAGAAACTGCATCAACCCAGATCTTGGTTTTGATGCGCACAAATACACCTTTATCTGTCAGAGGATATGCTTTTAGTGGGGGTTTATGGCTGTTATTCATTTAGCACCGGTGTTATGTTGTTGTCATTAAATGAAAGGGGTGTTATCCTCATACCAAGATTTTAACGTTACTTCTTGAATGTTTCAATCTGTATGAACTAATCTAGTATTTTATGATGAATATACCTACAATAATCAGACTTAAACTTTCCTTTTGTGTTGCTTTATTAAAGGATTATGCAGATTACATGTGAATGGTTATGTGTTTAAAAGATAAATGCTAAAAAGAATGCATTAGGAAGATAGGAAACCATAGATAAAAATCACTGATTCTGCTTGTGATTACCTGTGATTTAGTGCATTTACTGTTAAGTTTTTGAAAGGAGGGTGCCCCATTGGGGCATTTGGAGACTGAGGCCTGGTGCCCGATGATGCAACCTGGTCTCTTCTGCACAGCCAGTCACTCTCCTGACCACCGGGCAACTTCTGATGTTGGGGCCTCAGTCTTGGGAAAGCCCAGTCCACTTCTCAGTGAGCAGGTGGCCCCTGTGTGTTCAGTTGTTAATCGTTGTTGTTGTCGTTGCTTACAATCTTGATCGCAGTTCACAATCTTGAATTCACAGTCTTGATTCCCAGTTCACAATCTTGATTTCCAGTTCCAATTCTTCGGCGGGTTAATTAGCCCATGTGTTGTCCAATGTTGCTTGCTGTCGTAATTCAATGCTTGCTTTCTTGCTTGTTGCGTTGCTCCCAATCCAATTCTTCAGCGGTGTTAATCATTCCAAACATCGGTGCTGGAATGCACAATCTTCAGCCAACCCAGCATGATCCTCTTGCCGCGTCGGGGTTTGGCCCAGAGAGCGATGATGTCTTGGATGCGCAGAAAAAGACCTTGAGCATTGTTGTCCAGCCAGTTTTATACATGACATTCTGCTTCAGCCCACAGGACCTCCCTCTGTCTTTCACTGGTCACAGTCAACACGCGCCACCCAACCTCCCTCATTTCCACATTCAGCTTTGATTACCTCATTGCTTTCCTAAAAAAAACAGGCGCTAAGTAAATTTTAACTATGTACTCAGATTGTTACCTCTCACTTATCTAAACCACGAACCACGAGCAGCCATTGGTCACAAATAACATGAATAATAACATTCATTAGTACTAGATCAAAACATTCTTAATATTCACCTTTTATACAGTAACAAAACATTGTGTTCAATGAGTTTAACCATAATGACATTTGCCAAATCAACCACTTTTAGGATTTCATTCTTTGTGCTTTTACAGGCACTGTAATCAATTAACCAGATTAATATCATTTAAACATGTTAAAACTCATAAACAGATGAGAGAACATAGAAATGCTGAGACAGTGTTATTAATACACCAATGCTGACATCCTTCTGTCAACAAAAAGTAACACTACATACTAATGCTAAAGTACTACTTAGATATCTGTGTAGATTCTCACTCATCCAGGTCATAGTTATCCAAAATAGATCTCTCTGGACTGAAAGGTTTCTTTGAAAACGTTTCGCTCTCTCTCCAGAGAGCTTCTTCAGGAATTCAGGAGAATCTTCCAAAAACATGACATTCCAGTACAGTTCAAACCCTCCAACACACTCAGACAGAAACTGGTCCACCCAAAAGACACGACACCAAGACACAAACAAAGCAATGTTGTCTATGCTGTACAGTGCCAGGAGGAATGCAAGGAACTGTACATTGGGGAAACCAAACAGCCCCTGCATAAACAAATGGCCCAACACAGACGTGCCACTTCTTCAGGACAGGACTCAGCAGTACACCTACACCTAAAAGAAAGCGGACACTCCTTTGAGGACAGTCAAGTACGTGTGCTGGCCAGAGAAGATCGCTGGTTTGAGAGGGGTGTCAAGGAAGCCATCCACGTCAAGTTGGAAAAACCATCTTTAAGCAGAGGTGGTGGACTAAGGCACTTTCTGTCACCCACGTACAATGCAGTCCTCCACTCTTTTTGTCAGCATTCCAAACATTCACACCGTTTGACGAGACCTGGTGACTCATTAACATGTGACCCAACAGACAAAGGGGAAGCACCCCAACCGAAACTAGGTGAACGACCTTGCCAACCACCCTGCCAAGGACTCTCAGGGGACCACCTGGGCCATTAACATGCCAATGGTCCACAGGACTATATTTTCAAGCTCTGCCTCAGCAAACTTAGAACTGAAGAAGCTCTCTGGAGAGAGGGCGAAATGTTTTCAAAGAAACCTTTCAAGAAACCTAAGCTACTCCACACTCTGGATTCCCCTCTTCTTCAATAAAACTGTGTTACTGTCCAATATCTTTTCTACTATGTCTGTGATGTCATACTTAGGCTTGATGGTCAGATGGTCACGAGTCTTGATCCAAACCTTCTGACCCACACAGAGTAGAACCTTCTTTCCCCTCCTCCAAAATTTGGATTTGTTCTTTGCAACATATTGGAAGGTAGTGACGTGTTCTACCTCTCTCTTCTCATTGGCACTTTGTGTCTTTATGTGTGTTGGTGCAACCGGAAGAACCACACTATTCAAATTGCTGAGCTCATTGATATATTTATGAGCCAACTTGAAGCCGGTTAGCAAGCCAACTGCTAACTGCATTTGCACGCTGTGGGACTCGCGACCGGGCTCCCGCCTTCTTTTATCTTTTATCGGTCAGGACAGATCAAACCGGATCAGGTAGTTGCTGCTAGGCAAAGCTTTTAATGACAAACAAGTTTTACAAGATCGTGGAGATTCGCTGACAAAACAGCTGCATAACAGAATTGTCCCGTCAAGGAGATCCGCGGAGGAAGAGTCTCCTCACCCTTTTATCCTAGAGAGGCCTCCTCCTCTGGCCCCCCTTCTGAATGACCATCTGTTCGTTGTATACATTCTCACTTTTATCGTTCTTATCCTCCCTGACTTTGCTAATTTAGCGTCTAGCTCTTAAAGGTACGGTCAAATTCAAAGTACAGTCAAGTTCAAAAGTACCACTAGGGCCTCAGTCAGATTCCTTCAGCACATTCCATTCTTCATGCTATCTTTCAGCTACAGCTTTATCTCATTATTTCCACAATGCATAGCGTTTTTATACGTTTATTGATAAGGCCTTGGTACACAACAGAGGCTTCTGCGTTTTTCAGTTGACCAACCCGTTCATTCCCTGAGATTTGCGATTTATTTGGCGTGTTCCCAAATTAAATCTGCCATCTCAGACCCTCAAGTTAGCCACTGGGAGTAGCTAACCCACCTGCTAACAGCTGCCGTCAGGTGGGGAGGTTTAACTCTCCGTTGACTGTGCTTAACGGTTTGTTGCCTTTGTGGTTTATAATAGGCAGAGTTGCAAGTGACATCTGCACTTGCGTGTGTCCTGCAGAGGACACACGCAGTCTTGGTCTGGCAAAAACTCCAGGTTTGAGCAAAAGCAACAGAATCACGACTCTCGCCAAAACAAATTTTCTTCTAAACAGAGAAGGCGTTACAAGTTGAAAGACGGCTACACCCCACCTCCTTGAGGTCACCTCGTAGTGATTCTCCAATCAATAATTCAGAGAATGCTAATCACTCAAATATTTTCACCCATGAAAGTGACGACGATGAAGGCAAAACCAAGGCATTGGGCCTCAGCAAAGAAGAACTTGAAGTGATTAAACAGACTGTGATTGAACAGATTATTAAGGACATGCAGGAAAAGGAAAGCAAGAAAGCTGACATCTTTTCAGTGACAGTGAAATCCACAAACCTCCCTAATCCTCTTGAGAAGAAGGATGATGAGTGTTGCCAGAAACCCTGTGAACTTGAACCTAGTCTCTCACAGAACCAGGCCTCAACTGCAAGTTGCAACAAGGATGAAGACTTGAAACAGGGGGTGAAGAATCTGATCCCCCCAATGCGGTCTTGACAGAACACCGTAACTCACAAGACACGCCTCTTAATGGCAATGAATCAGTCATCCAAGAAGAACGTCCTTTCCAACTGGACTGAAAGGTTTCCTTGAAAACGTTTCGCCCTCTCTCCAGAGAGCTTCTTCAGTTCTGAAGAAGCTCTCTGGAGAGAGCTTCTTCAGTTCTTCAGTTCTTCAGTTCTTCAGTTCTCCAAAACTGCACCTTTAAGGTCTAACCATATGCTCCTTCAGAGACCAGAGTACAGTTTCAAAGCCCTCCATTCACTCAGACAGAAGCTGGTCCACCCAAAGACAGAACACCAAGACACAAACAAAGGCAATGTTGTCTATGCTGTACAGTGGGGAGGGAATGCACAAGGGAACTGTACATTGGGAAACCAAACAGCCCCTCCATAAACAGATGGCCCAACACAGGTGATGCACCAGCCTCTTCCAGGACAGGACTCAGCAGTACACCTACACACAAAGAAAGTGGACACTCCTTTGAGGACAGAAGTCAAGTCGTGTGCTAGCCAGAGATCGCTGTTTGAGAGGGTGTCAAGGGAAGCCATCACGTCAAGTTGGAAAAACCATCTTTAGAAGCAGAAGAGGTGGTGGACTAAGGCACTTTCACTGTCACCGCATTGCAATGCAGTTCTCCACTCTGCCGTCAGCATTCCAGAGCATTCACGCTGTTTGACCAGACCTGGAGACTCAGTGTGTTGTGACCCAGCAGACAAAGAGGAAGCACCCCAACAGAGCTGAATGAACGACCCTGCCAACCACCCTGCAAGGACTCTCAGGTGACCACCGGACATTAACGTACCAATAGTCCACAGGGCTATATTTTCAAGCTCTGCCCCAGCAGGCACATGGCTGGTGCGATGCAAAGCTTCCCTCCAGCACTCCTGCTGAGACATTTTAGACGTTTGTACACCCCTGATGTGTGGTCACCCAGGGTTCCCAAGTAGCATGTTAAAATCCACAAATTTAGGACAACAGTGATGCTCCCAATAATCCTGTTGTAGTATTTGCGCCACGATACAATAGGCGCATGTTTGTCATATTTAATTTCAGTTGGCAAGTGTGTTTTCTCTTGAATGAAATCTTGTTTGAAAACCATTCTACGCTGTGCTAATCCAGAAGTTGAAGTGACCTTCTTTGCATGACCTGACATTGACAAGTCGCCACTTTAATCAACAATGGTGTGTGTTGGGCATTTGTTCATTTAACTCCTAGTGTTAGGAGCACATTAGATTTGAATCCCAAAGCATAGAATAGAGGCAGGCAATCCCAAAGCAAAAACAACCCTTTATTGGGTGTACACGGGGAAACAGAAGGCACTCCGAATGGAGGAAAAACAATGTTCATACAAAACTCAAAGTCCAAAGTGAATCTCTGTGGCCTGGATGGTGAGAATCTACACAGACAAAACTCAAAGTACAAACTCTAACAGGAGACTCCACTGTGGGGTTGTCAAGGAGCCCGAACTCAGACTCTTCTCAAGGAACTTGTGACCTGGGAACCAGGCAAAAACTCTCATAGTCAGAAAAACACAGGCTTCAAGCTGGAAGTAGGTCTGGTACCACTCTGCAGATGACAAAAGCCAACTATGATCAGCAGCAGGGATTCCAGCTGGCAGCCTCCCCAAATCAGCCACTGATGAGCCGATCAGCAACAGGTGTACAGCCACTGCTGGATCCCGGGAACCCGCGCCCTCTGCAGGGAGAACACAGGACAACCCACACACACCATAAAGGGCCGGCAAGCCGTACCCTAATACCTAGTTTCCTATAACTTGGAATTGGTTTAAGCTACTCCACACTCTGGATTCCCCTCTTCTTCAATAAAACTGTGTTACTGTCCAATATCTTTTCTACTATGTCTGTGATGTCATACTTAGGCGATGAATTCAGATGGTCACGAGTCTTGATCCAAACCTTCTGACCCACACAGAGTAGAACCTTCTTTCCCCTCCTCCAAAATTTGGATTTGTTCTTTGCAACATATTGGAAGGTAGTGACGTGTTCTCTCTCTTCTCATTGGCACTTTGTGTCTTTATGTGTGTTAGTGCAACCGGAAGAAACCACACCTTCAAATTGCTGAGCTCATTGATATATTTATGAGCCAACTTGAAGCCAGTTAACCAAGCCAACTGCTAACTGCATTTGCCTTTATGCAGGACTACATGACGGGCTCCGCTTCTTTTATCTTTTATCGGTCAGACAGATCAAAGCCGGATCAGGTAGTTGCTGCTAGGCAAAGCTTTTAATGACAAACAAGTTTTACAAGATCGTGGAGATTCGCTGACAAAACAGCTGCATAACAGAATTGTCCCGTCAAGGAGATCCGCGGAGGAAGAGTCTCCTCACCCTTTTATCCTAGAGAGGCCTCCTCCTCTGGCCCCCCTTCTGAATGACCATCTGTTCGTTGTATACATTCTCACTTTTATCGTTCTTATCCTCTGACTTTTGCTAATTTTAACGTCTAGCTCCAAAGGTGCGGTCAAATTCAAGTACAGTCAAGTTCAAAAGTACCACTAGGCCTCAGTCAGATTCCTTCAGCACATTCCATTCTTCATGCTATCTTTCAGCTACAGCTTTATCTGTTATTTCCACAATGCATAGCGTTTTTATACGTTTATTGATAGGGCCAATTTGCACAACAGAGCTTCTCGTTTTCAGTTGACCAACCCGTTCATTCCCTGAGTTTTGCGATTTATTTGGCGTGTTCCCAAATTAAATCTGCCATCTCAGACCCTCAAGTACCACTAGGGCCTCAGTCTGACTCCTTCGGCACATTCCATTCTTCATGCTATCTTTCAGCTACAGCTTTATCTCATTTCCACAATTCCCCCTTTTGATCTCTTTAGAGATCACATAACATTCTGGAAACCTGTTAGTAAACCCTTTTTTTTTGATTAATGTCTCATCTTAGTAAACATAACATGCATGCATGTTATGTTTACATTAATCAATGTTTACATTAATCAATGCATGTTACAAGTGCAATGTATGTAGGAGCATGTATTTTGCTGTGTGTGTTTCTGGGTCCAGTGCCTCTACTTAATTTATCATACACATTTCCAGACGGTTTGGGGGAAGACAACGCTTCACGCCTAGTTCATTTCAATTTAAAGTTCTTTTACATAGCTCTTGAGGATGGGGATCACATTAATACTATGGCAGTCTCTCCTACCAACAAGCAATCTTTACCAAGCCAGACTCTCAACCTGCATTCATCAGCCATGTGAACGGGTCCATGGCACCAGGCACCAGCATGGCCTGCTCCCTGCTCACTTCTGCAATGCAGTTAAGTCTTCAATGCTAATGATGCTTCCCAGATACCTGACTGGAATATAAGTGCAGCATGCTTAGCCAATAAACACATACGCCCTCCCTGTACAGCTGTAAACAGGTCTAAAGCGATTTTGAAACACCATTTCCCTCAGAGCTTTTAGTTCATCTTGATTCCACTACGTTACCTTCTGAGTTTCATTAATAAGCCGCAATGAGAGCATAGCGATTGATTTCATTAGGTCGGTTCTCAACACCAATCAGAAACAATCCATGACCAGTTTTTGTCCCACCCCGATCTCTTATATTCCCATGAGTACTCCAGATGAGCTCGTTAATCCTAAAAAGTTAAGTCGTTTGTCCCAGTTCCACATCTCTTTTTCCTCTATGATGGGGATGATGTTCATTTAAGCTCCATGCTAAAGAAGTGTGATAGACAAATAAATCAATGCTCTTGCCTCAGCTAGCTGGCAGTGATGGATACACCTCTTCCCACAAAGCCAATGGTAGTCTGCCATCAGGTTCCTAGCTGGAAGATTGCTACTCGAGAACACTCATTTCGGAGGACCTTGCACTTTTTGTCATTGAGATCCATGTCTCACACATGAGTTCTGGAGAGCAAGTCTGCTGTACAATTCAGTGAATTCAGACACTTTACAGGTCTTCTCTCCTTGGTGGACAAAATGTCCCAGACTGCTACACAATTTAGGAGAGGAAGCCATCCCATCTCATATTCCCCTATTGCCTCGACACAGAATGGGAAGTATTTCTTGAGGGCTCATCTCTTTCTCCTCGTTTAGTTGTGTTTGTTGGTAATGCAATTTCTCAAATCATAATCAGTAGGTGTTAGTGGAATGGACTACCTGGTGTGATCAGTGTGTTTTTCAGATAAGTATATGCTCCCATCATACTTACAAGTAAACAAAGAACAGTAACACATATCAAAAAACATACAACAACACATAGAGTTTATGATGCTCGCCATTCCTGGCTGTCGGCGTTCTCTGAGCGTGGCCTCCATCAGTTCCGTCAGCTGATCTTCAGTCAACAGTGTGTCTCGTCGGTGTCTTCATGTTCATCTATTGGAAGTGCTCATCTATGTTCCCGCTTGTAGGGGAGAGGTTACTAACACTTCACTCTGCACTGTGTTTCCTAACGTGGCCTATGTGTCCCTTTCGGGGTGCAGTTTCCACGACTGTGTGGTGTTTCCTGGAGCCTTGGCACACTGCGTCAAGGTGGTACACACTTTGCCTTTGCCCTGGGCTGGTATTAACCGATGTTCTAGTGGTCACTCGGTGTGAGTCCTGTCCACCTTGGTTCCTACCACTTCCTTTTAACACTTTCAGGAGCACCCACTCGCCCTCCGGTCCTGGAGGTAGTCCCCTTAGTTCTCTCGTTTCTTCATGACCCTGAAGGGCAAATACTGGCTTTCCCATTTGGTTAGCGTTGCAAATGTCATTTTTGGAGTTTTCTGCAGACCCTCCCCTGGGGCCCCACGGTCCGAGCGTGTGCGATGCAACTCAAGCGGAGTGAACCTGGTGCTCCTGTTCCTGGACCTTATGGACATCAATAGGCAGGGCTTCAACCCGGTTTAATTTAGTTTCTACCATGATCTTAGCCAATTTGTTTTTATCACCCATTTTGCTCTTTCTACCTTTCCCTGTCATTTTTCTACCTTTTCCAGGTCCTTATTTTAAAAATGGAGTCCATTGTCTGACCGAATTGTTTAAGGAGACCATGTTGTGGGATGTAGCGATCAACTAGACATTTTATCTGGTTTGCATCCTCTTTTCCTGTAGGATGAGCCTCCACCCATCCAGTACTCATCCACCATAACCAACAAATATCTTTTCCCAGGGCTGGCCTTATATCCATTGAAATCAATGACAATACTTGTCTGGACCTTCTGGGACCCTAAACTCTCTGGTTCTGGTTTCTGTACTGGTCGCATGATTGTATATGTTCAATAGTATTTAAATCAGGGTTCCAATAATTTTCAACAGATTTCTCATTTTGATTTATGCCATTGTGTGCTGGACCATGGGCCTCATTAAGACAGCAAAGCATAACTTCTTTTATTTACCAACATTTCTCCTTGTGGGTCTATCCATGCCCACCATCTTCCTGGTTCTGTTTATTTTTTCTACAAATGTAGCTCCATTTTCTTACCCACAATCTTGTTTTCTTTTCTCTCCCTAATTGGATACCAGCCTCCTTGATTGTCTTTGGTCTTGGCTCCTGAAATTCCCCCTTCACCTGTAGGTTGCCATGGCCCAGGCTTCCTGGTACCCTGCACTTTGCTGCGTCTTTCGGCATTCCTACTGCCTCAAAATTATCTCCTCTTTGATTACCTCTCCACCTTAATTGGCTACGTGTGTCAGCCTTATTGGCTTCCACCAGTTCCCTTTGCCAGGTATTCCATGTTTGAGAAACACCATCTGCAGTTTGAAGACTGTTCTCTGCAGGCTCCCAAATCTCTATGTACAACTAGATAAGCATATGCACAGGTCTGTGAAAATATTTACATCTTTCCCTGCACATTTGTAGTGCCATCAACTCCACCCTTTAATTTTGTGGGCATCTGACTGATTCAGACATAGCCAATTCTTTTTGGATTTGGTCTCACCACCGCATAAGCTGCTTTTAGGTCCTCCATCTCTTGCCCTAAAACAGCAACCATCCCACAAATAGATCCTGCATCCCTAGTTTCTATTTTTCTAATCCTACTCTGTATTGTCTCTTCTGTTCTTTCCCACTCACAGCAATGTGGTACACCTTCCAGATGTGGTCTGCCATGTTTGTCCCTTCATGTGTATATGTTATGTGTGGCTGAGTTAAAACTTCCATAATTTTGTTTTGCCTTCTGATGTCATGTTCAGAAGCTGCTGATGCCACAAATGCAACTACACTATGTGATGTAGTATTTAATGGGGATGCATGACCAAGTGAGCTATTTTGTATTACTTTGCCAATGGTGCTGCAAATCTCTTGCACATGAGGGTGCCTGATTTAGTCCATCCAATGGTACACTTTTTCCAGCAGTACTTTCTTCCCCCTTTTGTTTCGTATAGCAGTCTTAGGCTTATCAAAACATCAAATAAAATGGTAAGTTGTAGTCAGGGATCGTGAAATTCTGCACCACTACTAAGGGTCTATTTGAGTATTATAAAGGCTTCCTCAGCAGCTGGTGTCATTCCAATTTCCCGTGAAGTTCAAATGCTCCACATTGATTAATTAAATCTTAAGGGATTTGTTTTTTCAACGTACTCAGGTACAAAATGTCTAGAATAATTTGTCAGACCCAGAAATGTTATGTCATACATTAGTGGGTTTGGGTGATTAAGGATGGCTTCTCTTTTGCACAGCGTGGGGTGTAGAGCTGTCAGATGTAGAAATGTATTTGTGCAAGAAGACAATACTCCTTTCATGCCAGTTGCAATTTAGATTCACTCACTTTAAGTCCTGCATCAGCCAACCGATGCAGATTTCTGGATGCTTCCAAACAGGAGTGTCAAATTGTGGATTTTCACCAACAACAAAATCACCATCATACTGAACCAATATAACTCCATCAAGGGCTCAAGGGGCTGTAATAGTTCCGAGTATAGTGTTAAATAGCCCAGGTGTCAGGGAAAATCCTTGGGCATCCTATTATGGGCAGGTGTATTGTTGGCGGCATAGAGTAAATGCAAACAGGCTGCAGTTCTACGGCTAATGATAAACAAAAGAATGCATTTGCCAAATCAACCCACTTAAAATGTGTGGGTACTCAGTTTGAGTGCTGACAAGGCTGCCAGGTGGATTTAGGAACCGGTTTAGGGTGTTCCAAAACCAGAGTGTTTTAGCTGCATACAAATCATGTATTTTCCATTCTATGTAAGACAGTGTGCTAAGACCAGAGTAAGTTGTATTCAAGACATGTTTGGGTTTAATTACATCTGCCTGTATAGAATAGAATAGAACTAGAATAGAATAGAATAGAATAGAATAGAATAAAAATACTTTATTATTAATCCAGACATGAAGTGTAGCTTATCCCAGCCTCGTCAGTATGCTACTCTTGCTTATATTTACAGGTATAACAGTGTAAATACTCAATTACAATGTTCGTGTACCAACTACAATGCAATAAATAATTATGACAATGTGCCACATGAAGAAGGTACTACTGGGAGCATCCCGGCACCAAGAACATGGTCTCAATCAAGACGGACTTATTGAACAGGTTTATTGCACTGGGCGGAAGGAGTGCCTGTATCTGTCTTTGGCAGCAGAGGCTGGAATCAGTCTGTTTGAGGCTCGCTGCCTGTATTAGTGGGTAGAGGGTGGTCAGGTTGTCAGATGGCGGCTAACGGTTTGTTCGGCATATCCTCCTCACCACAGCTCCAGGGTGTGTCGGTTTACGGTAATCCACCGGAATGACCTTTCTGATCAGTTTGTTCAGTCTGCTTGGTGTTTGCCAGCTCTGATGCTGCCTCCCCAGCAGACCACACGCCAAGACAGTGCACTGGCAGCAACAGACTGGTAGATGTCCAGCATCTTGCTGCACCGCCGAAGGATCTCAGCTTCCTCAAATAGAGTCTGCTCATCCCCTTCTTGTACACAGCCTCGGTGTTGGTACTAGTTAGTTTGCTGTCTATGTGTACCCAGTATTTGTAGGAGGCCTCCAGTGATTGTCTTTTAATCCTTCTGTGGCCTCCACCAGTGACTTTGTACTGTAGGTATATACACTGGTTAGGACTGATCAATTGAAAAAGCGACTGGGAATTTTACATTCCCCAACATCAAAAGGTCCTGTAGTCCCGCACCTCAGAGGGCGTTGGCTTTAGCGCTTTGTGCTCAAGGTGGGGTCAGACCTCCTCAGCCCCATGTTGTCTGTCAATTTGGAAATTGCTCAATATAACGTATCTGTTGTAAATAATATACAAATAATATAATATACAAAAAACTAGGATCGGACACTGAGCAGAAAACTGCCGGGAAGGTGTGTTTGATAGTAACTGATGAAGCCTTTTTCATGGCTCAAAGTTCTTTGGCTAGTAGTGGGAAAGAGCATGTGAAACATGTGGAAATGCAGGGATTAGCCAGTGATACCATTCGCTGTTCAGGTGTTAATACAGCATTTCAGCAACTCTGAGGACCACACACCAGGAGTTCTGTTTTATTAATTTTCCAATGCATTCCTGGTTGTAAGGAAGAATCTTGCTTGATATTTAGATCTTGTGAGTGTCATAATTTAGGGTGCAGTGTAGAAGTGGATCTGGTAGGGAAATGATACTGAACCATTCGATGAAGAGATACACTGATGATAGGAGCACTGAACAGCAGATACGAGGTCAGTTGTGAGGTGCCGCCCAATGGTATCATGATAGATTGTGGCCGCAGTCTGTGATGTGCAGCCATCTGATGTTGCTTCCAGTCCTCCAGTTGGAGCAGCGCATTGCGGTTTCCTGACTGGGTGTTAGTTATGTGGATCACATTGGATCACTTAACCAGGGCGATGCAGGTCCCTGCCCATCAGGTTCACAGGGCATGTGGGTGAGTGTAGAAATGAATGCGTCAGCGTTTGTGAACCCAGGGTCACCGTCAATGGCTTAGTCTTTTGTTTTTTTATAGGCTTTCCTTCAAATCCAGCACAGTCATGTATGCTCGCTAACAGAGAAGGTGTCACTGGTCGGTAGAAAATGGAAGTGGCTCAGTGTCTACCAGGAACCGCGCCAGGTGTATCCACTAGGACAGGGGGTGTGAACGATTCCACAAGGGCGTGTGGCTGCGAGTTTTGTTCCAATGGCAATAGCACACCTGACTTAGTTATTTAATCCAATGATCACAAGTCTTCAGACAGCTGATTGATCAAACTCTGTGTGTTTGATTGGTTGGAACAAACCTGCAGCCACACGGCCTGTGGAATCGGTTTGACACACTGTACTAGGAAGCTGAGTGGTGTGCCATAGCCCCTAGTGACAGCATGGCACCTCTGAGACTGCATCGCTTCCCTGAGTAGCTCCAGAGTCAGCATTTTGCACCCCAGCTTCCCCTGATGTAGACTGCCCATTCGGGCAGAAGCGCACCTTCACATAGTGGGACTAGATCAAACGGATGAGTAGTTGCTGCCCAGTATTTTAATAACAAAAGTTTTCAAGATCTTGGAGATTCGTTGACAAAACAGCTGCGTAACAGAATTGTCCCGTCAAGGAGATCCGGAGGCAGAGTCTCCTCACCCTTTTATCCTAGAGAGGCCTCCTCTCTGGCCCTTCCCTGAATGACCATCTATTCCGTTGTATACATTATACTTTTTATCGTTCTTGTCTCCTGACTTTTCACTTTATTCATCTAAACTCAACAAAGATGCGATTGAAATTCGAGAGTACAGTCAAGTTCAAAAGTACCACTGGGCCTCAGTCAATTCGCTGGCACATTCCATTCTTGTGCTATCTTTCAACTACAACTATCTCATTATTTCCACATTTTGCAGATTTTTATACGTTTATTGTTAAGGCCTTGGTACACAGCAGAGGCTTCTGCGTTTTTCAGTTATTAACCCGTTCAAATTCCAAGTTAGATTTGTTAGCGTGTTCCCAAATTAAATCTGCCATCTCAGTCTCAATTAGCCACTGGAATTAAGCTAACACCTGCTAACAGCAGCACCGTCAGGTGAGGAGGGTTGCTCTCGATTGACTGTGTGGTTTGTTGCCTTTGTAGTTTATAATGGTAGGTTGCAGTGACATCTGCACTTGCGTGTGTCCTAGGGGACTGCACGCAAGTGCAAATGTTAAAATGTAGTAAAATCGCAAGTGTAAAATCATAGTGCCTCTGTGCCTCCATGTGTCAACTTCCTGGGCTATGTAGAGAAGTGAAGTGTTTCTCTGGGGCTGCAGTTCTGGTTGGGGCCTGGGCATATCAGTGGGCGTAACATTGGAGTGGGAGCATATCCGCGTCTGAGTAGATAATGCCGCTGCCTGGTGGACAGTTTGATAATCAAAGGTTGAGGACTGTTTGCGCTGCATGTGCGCATGTGTAAATGTCACACTGATTTTTGATCAAAACTTGCTCTTGCATTAATGTTTTGATGAAGTATTTGAGTTTGAAGGAAGATAACAGCTCTTATCTCGCTAACCCTCCTAATGGATTTGGCTTGCATCATCTACCAGTTTGAAGTTTCAAAAGTTTTTTTGAGAGTTCCTGCTATTGTGTACCTACTGTTTTCCCTGTTGGCCTGTGAAACAATTATGGCCCAATCCTACTGATGGGACTGCTGTAACCTGATCACACTTTGATAATTGCAGACTTTATTTGTGTTAGTATTCTCTGACACATTTTATCATTTTAATTGATTATGATTGTCCCTATTTCAACAAATTAACCAGGTAAACATTGCTTTGATTAATTCTTATTCCTAAAGGAAAGGTCCAATTGATTAATCAATAAAAAGGAAGTAAAGAAATTATAGACAATCAATTGATTAATAAAATACAATTTAACAATAATAATTCAATTAAAATTAATTTTAATTTTTGAATTTTTGAATTTCTTTCAATTCAAATTTTAAATTTTTTTATTTATTCCAAATTTAAATTTTGAATTTCTCCTAAAGGGTCTGTAGAGAACAGGTTAAAGAAAGTATTTAAATACTAACAGCTATACTAATGTTTCAAGTTTAAATTTTCTTTCCTTTTTGTTTAATCAAAGCTAAGCAAACCATCCACAGATATGGCATCTCCCATCAAAGCAAGTGAGTCAACCCAATCTAAACTTACTTGTGTTTGGATTCCATGGAAAATCTGTACACTATGTTAGCAGATCTAACTGATGGTCAGGCTATTCAAATATAATCCAAAGTTCCATCCCTCAAGAAGGTAAAATGTTAGATGAACTTGTCAAAACAAGTCTACACTTCTCAAAGATAAGGCTCTGCACAAAATGCTGGGTAGCATGAAACATGTGCTAGTATCCCAAGTCAAACAACTTCACCAGCTGCTGCAACAAGCAGTGGTGACTCAAAAGTGGGCCCAGTGCATCCCACAGCTAAAAGATGAGAACAGAATAGCAAAGAGCAACTTAGCGCATTGGGACAATCATTGGCTCAATCTGAAACCCATATTGGTGAACTTAAAGAGCAGCTAAATGATAAAAACACCATAATACTTTGAGTTAGAAGAAAAAACAGCCAGTCAGAAATGTCTCAGGCGTGAAGAAGGTTGTAGAGTTGAAGAATGTTTTAGAAAAAGAGCAGTGGCTTCAACAATTACATCTTGAAATGAACATCTTAGAGGTCAAGCGATGCAAATAAAAGACCAGTTATCATGTGAAGAATCACAATTACTAAGGCTCCAGGATGGGCTTGCACAAAGCTCTGTGACACATGCCTTGGAAGAAGAACTAAAAGTTGTTTGCAGGCCTGGGAATCTCTCAGGAGGTCAATGGAGCCTTAAGAACTCCTAAAGCTCAGGAGGAAAATGGCTCCCATCAGTGCCAAGGAAGTTCATAGAAACTTACCTGCACGACCTGACCTACCAGTCAGGCCAACCCCTTTGAAGCCGACCAAACTCTCCCTCAGTTGAATTGGTCAACTTCCCCTCTGGCTTGTCTGTCTCTGTGTTAGCCCTGCTATCGCACCTATCCAGGGTGTACCTGCCTCTCTCGCCACTTGACAGCTGGGATGGGCTCAGCGAACCCCTGCAACCCAGAAGTTGGATAGTACGGGTATAGCCTGACTACTTGCCTGACTATACAGGTACCCTAGCCCTGAGCTGGCCTGTCCACGCCATGACAATAAAACAGGAAGACATGTTACAAGAGTACTATCATAGACTTTTCAAAGTCTGCAATTCAAAACTGAACCTGGGATGGAGGAGGATGTAAACTTTAAAACCTCTTCATCAAAACCTCCCACCCTGCAACTAATTGCACAGCTAGCTATACTGCTTACTAATTCCACTTGCGTGTGTCCAACACCTGTGTGACATGAGTGCTCCTTGATCACATAAAGCATACAATCTCTCAGACCAGAAGAGCACAGCCTAACACGTCTTGTGTCCTGAGCACTGATCCTTTGCCCATGGAGCTAGAAGGAGCTCTCTATCATAAACCCCAAGGACCTGACCAGCGACGAGGTCACTCAAAACAGTCTTGGTCTGGCAAAAGCTTTCCAGGTTTGAGCAAAGCAGCAGAATCCGACTCATGAAATAAATTTTCTTTACAAACAGAAACGTTACAAGTTGAAAGGCGGCTACCCCTCCTTGAGGTCACTGTTCTCAATCAATAATTCAGAGAATACTAATCATAAATCTTTTTCACCCTTAGTGGCGGCGATGAAGGCAAAACCAAGACGTTGGGCCTCAGCAAGAAGAACTTGAAGTGATTAAACAGACTGTGATTAGACAGATTATTAAGGACATGCAGGAAAGGAAAGCAAAGCTGACATCTTTTCAGTGACAGTGAAATCCACAAACCTCCCTAATCCTCTTGGGAAAGAAGGATGATGGTGTTGCCAGGAAACCCTGTAGACTTCAGACCTAAGTCTCTCCGCAGACCAGGCCCCTCAGCTGCAAGTTTACCTTAAGGATAGAGACTTGAAGCAGGGGTGAAGGGTCTGAAGTCCCCAATGCGGTCTTGACAGAACACCGTAACTCACAGACACGCCTCTTAATGGCAATGAATCAGTCATCCAGAAAGACGTCCTTGCAACTGGACTGAAAGGTTTCCTTGAAAGCGTTCGCCCTCTCTCCAGAGAGCTTCTTTGATTCTGAAGCTCTCTGGAAAGCTTCTTCGGATAGCCAGTTCTTCTTCTTCAGTTCTCCAAAACTGCACCTTTAAGGTCTAACCATATGCTCCTTCAGAGACCATCTTGACAGCCATGACTATGTTACAGCTGACCATTGGACCAATGACCATCGTTCATCCAGTGTATGTGTCACCACTTACTGCCATTCCTTTCCTTATTGATAAAGACCTCCTTAATCGGTTTTATCCCTTGATTGACTTCAAACGTGCAATAATCTGGGTTCGCTAACCTCTACCTATCTCATTTTCACAAGACGGTGAGTTCCACTGTCATGCTCTTGAAACCGGCGAGATCAGTGTCACGGTCCCGGGTGAACCACCCAATCAAACTGGAACTGTCCAGTTAGTTCACCAAGCCCCGAACCTGAAGCTTTGTGGTCATCTTCGGAACTACTGACCAACCAAGAAATTTTCTTGCGCTCCCAAAATGCTGTTCCCAACAGCAACCCAGTTTGTGAACCTAGACGTCTTGAGGCCTCACGTCATCACTACTTCGACCACAATATCTGCAATGATATGATATGGTCACCGCCTTTGTGGATGGCTGCTCATTTCATCACGAGACTCTCGTCTGTGCCGGGTGGTAAGGGACTACAGCGACCCATATGAACCTCAAAAATTTCGACTGGGACCTCAGTCTTCTCAATATGCTGAAATCAAAGGCATCTTGATTACCCTCCAGTTGGCTGCAGCAAAGAACATCAAAAAACTTGTCTGCACCGATTCTAATTATGCCCTACTCAGCTTCTTATTCCACTCAAAGGCTTGGAAGCGTAAAGGCTTCATCCCATCAAACAAGAGACCTGTCAAACACAAAGACCTGTTTTTGGCATGTGACAACCTGATGGAAACACATGATGTGGTGGTCTATTGGAACAAGGTCCAAGGTCATTCCCAGGTGCCTGGCCAGAACAAGCAACTGAATGATCAGGCTGACGTCCTAACCAAGCAAGGTGCTCTGAATGACTTTCAGCCCTGACTTGACCCCAGGCAGCGACGGCTTTTCCCACCCTCCTGCCCCTGCCGTCTGTGTCAACTCTCCATCTCAGGTCACACGATCACCACCGACGGTGCCCGTAGTGCCTGCAGACACTCATGCCGCACCGCTGTTCCTTGATTCTGACCTTGTTTCTCTTCAGTCTACGGATCCTGCCCTTTGCGCCATGGTCCATTATTTCTCTGACCCTACGCCTTTCCAGATGATGATCTTGAATCGATCCCGGACCTGCGTAATCTCTTCAGGATGCGCCCTGCTCTACAGGTCTAAGGTCTTAGTTGATGTTTCTGACGCTCTCACTTCTCCTACGTTGGTGGTGCCTCATAAACACAGGGGGGTGATGCTAGCATATGCCTATGACTCACAATGCAGAGGCCACAAAGATGTCAAAGAAACATATCAATCCCTATAACAGGTCGCCTTTTGGCCACACATGAAAAGAGACGTAGCTGACTCCGTCAAAGCCTGCCTATTTGCAGCCAATCCCCGCCCTCAAATCCACTCAACCGTGAACTCCAAGTGGGGGACAAAGCGTGGTATGATATTTTTGCCCAACCAGTGGCGAAAACCAATTGCCCCCTTGGTCTGGCCGACATATGATCACAGAGAAAATCTCTCTTGTGATGTACAAAAAAATAAGTTGTGATCAAAAAGAGCCAACTTACAAATGGGTACACTGCAATCAGATCAGACCATACACGAAATCCGCGGAGTTCAAATTATGAACACTCTCCGGTCAGATAGAAGAGTTAGGCAAAGCCAAACTCTAATATTGAGAAGGTTCTAAAGACAAATACATTGAAACCATAGTGTTTAACACCGATTCTATCCACCGTCATGTCAATGATTTGGCTTTGTCTCACTTGCAGCATGAGAAATATGAAAGCAACCATGCAGTCCCAGAATCCTATCACAAGCATAATTCAATTCAGCCTCTGAAGTTGTCTTATATGAGTAAGTGATCGCAATTGTTGTAGGATCAGGATACCAGTTGACTTTCTTTATAGCCACTGCTCCATCAGACAAGATAAAAGTGAAGTGTGAAATAGATAAATGCTGACAGAGACTAGATAGAAGAGATAGATTCGAGATAGATCATCAGTACCCCTCACAGCAATGAAGACAACGGGAGACTCTTACGGAAAATTTTCAACCTAGAATTGTTGAAACAATAGGCCTCATGAGTCCTCAATCAAGACATTGTTAGTCACTCACATATATGTTACAGCTTTGTACATGTCTAGGGTGAATACACATTTATTTGTTAGTTACTAATCCAATAGAGCCCAATAAAAGTTTAGTTAGTTTAGTTAAGTTTAGTTTAGTTTAGGATCCCTGGACAGCGAACCATGAACCGAGTGGGGGAGATGTAGCGGACATCTCAGAGTCTCCCCTGGATGTCCTTGTACCAAGCACGAGATTTTATCTTTATGACTGTTTCAGACACCAGGACGCAAGCAGGAGGGGGTTGTGGAACCTTCTAACAACAAAATTCGTACCATCACCACAGGAATTTACTAATGGACGTGTTGTTGGTTTTCATAATCCCTTGTGCTTACCTATCACCCAGGCCGTCCATTGACCTGGGAGTTAGAACCAAGAACACCTAAGTGGGAGTAAGGAGGAGACACCTTCCTTCACCAAATGGAGAACAGATGTTCCATCTCACCCCAAGACAATAGGCCATTTTACGCTGCTGCAGACGAGTAGCTGGATTCGGATCACCGGCCAGGCCAGACTGAATATACAGTATGGACCATGTCACCTGGTTCATATTTCTTCTTGTTGTTATTCATTCCACAGAGGAGAAGATTTGAATATTCATACGGGGAGAGACAGAAAGACTATAAAAGTAAAAGGAGTCCAAAATAGGCTTTGAAGAGTCTATGATAGTACTCTTGGGGAGACTCATGTCTTCCTTGTTTTATTGTCATGGCGGTGGACAGGCCAGTCAGGGTTAGGGGGTCAGAAAATGCTTTTTCCAACGCCTCACAAAGCAGATCATATTTCCTTCTGACTGAACTAGATTGGCGGTCAATGAACCTGTTGACATCGCGACTTGAAGTCACGCGAATTAGGTAAATTTTGTGATCAAAGGTGGCATTTTGGAAACCACATAAAAAGCTAATGTCGTCTAGGTAGGCTCTGACATCATGAGAACCACCTGGACTGCGCTCAAAGTGTGGAATGTTGCGAGCAATTTTATCTAGGTCTCTGTCTGAGGGGCCTTGGTTAGGTTGGGCACCTGAAAATGGTGAGACCACTAAGGGGAAGCTGACCAATCCAGCCAAGGAGGAGTTTGGACAGCTTCAAAGGGGTTTAGCCTGACTGGTAGGTCAGGTCATGCAGGTAAGTTTCTTTCAACTTCCTTGACACTGATGGGAGCTGTTTTTCTTTCCTCTTGAGACTGTCCACCTCCCTGCTGTAGGCCGCCTCCTCCCCACCGTGATACGACCAATCACAGCGGTTTTGTCAGCAAACTTAAGGATGATGTTCTCGTGGTGCAATGCGATACAGTCATGGGTGAACAGGGTGTAGAGGATGGGGCTGAGGACACAGCCCTACAGGGTGCCAATGTTAGAAGTAAAATCTTTAATTAAAAACAAGAGCCAAGAAATTACAGACTTTCTTTTCAGTCAGGTGACTAGAATGCCCCTTTGAAGGCAGACCTAAGGTAAATTAATGACACATCTATGTAAGATACTTCTCCGTAGGGGTGGAGGAAATTGTGAACCACGTTGTGCTATTATAGCCTGACATCAGTCAAAAATACAGATGTTTTCATTTTGTCTGAATGAAACAGAATGACAAATAGAGAATTGGTCTTATATGTGTACAATGTGGTTTTGAGATGTAGGGGATGGAATTATGAGGAAGGGTGCCTGTATAAATCATTTTGTAAACATAATCATTCTGTACATACTATGTTTTGTTATTTAATGCTGAGTATGTTACATAGTTTGTCATTCTTTTATGATCTTAGTAATGAAAGGTTAACTAAAAAAATGATAAATTATTAATTTCATTAAACATATAAAAAAGGAAAAGTAAATAGTGATACCTTAAGAAATCAAGAGACAGAAATATTTCTAAGACATCTTGATACATCTTGAGACACCTTGAGACGTCTTCGTATTTCCAAGCCATCTCAAGACAACTGAAGACATCTTAAGAGCCATGTCTATAAACACAACTTATAGACATGTCTTGACTGGTTCAAGACATCTCAAGACATCTCAAAAAATGTGTCAAGATAATCTTCAGATGTCTTGAGACACTTTGATGGCTGGGTATGAATTTGTTTGGCTGGACGATGGATAATTGAGCCTGGAATCGATTGCTTCTCCCTGGTCACCCATATGTTGAGACAATCTCTTTTCCAACAAATTTTTTCACACTGAATTTTTTCAGACAGAATTTTTTTCACACCGAATTTATTTTATCATTATGTAAAAAATAAGAGTTTTGAAATTCAAAGTCTGATTTTGATGCCTACCGGAGGGACATGCCCTGAACACCTCACCAGGGAGGCGTCCGGGAGGCATCCTTATTAGGTGCCCGAGCCACCTCATCTGGCTCCTCTCAATGCGGAGGAGCAACGGCTCTACTCCAAGCTCCTCCCGGAACTTCTCACGCTATCTCTAAGGGAGAGCCCAGCCGCCCTGTGAAGGAAACTCATTTTGGCCGCTTGTACCCGCGATCTAGTTCTTTCGGTCACTACCCAAAGCTCATGACCATAGGTGAGGGTAGGAGCGAAGACCGACCGGTAAATCGAGAGCTTTGCCTTTCGGCTCAGCTCTCTCTTCACCACAACGAACCGGTGCAGAGTCCGCATTACTGCAGACGCCGCACCGATCTGCCTGTCGATCTCTCTCTCCATTCTTCCCTCACTCGTGAACAAGACCCCGAGGTACTTGAACTCCTCCACTTGGGGGAGGATCCCTTCCCCGACCCAGAGAAGGCACTCCACCTTTTTCCGGCTGAGAACCATGGCCTCAGATTTGGAGGAGCTGATTCTCATCCCGGCCGCTTCGCACTTGGTTGCGAACCGGTCCAGTGAGAGCTGGAGGTCACGGACTGATGAAGCCAACAGGACCACATC
The DNA here is from genome assembly GCA_015343265.1 of Pao palembangensis. NCBI lineage: Eukaryota > Metazoa > Chordata > Actinopteri > Tetraodontiformes > Tetraodontidae > Pao > Pao palembangensis. The sequence continues at coordinate 15,957 of JABWDL010000029.1, read as the reverse complement.
ATGTGCAAAAAGCAGAGAGCCGATCCTGAGGCCACCAAACCAACCTTCACCGGAAACGAGTTCGACTTACTACCGGCGATGCGGACCAAACTCTGACACCGGTATTAGGGGGCCCGACACCCCATACTCCCCGAGAACCCCCCACAGGACTTCCCGAGGCACGCGGTCGAATGCCTTCTCCAGATCCACAGAACACATGTAGACTGGTTGGGCAAACTCCCACGCACCCTCAAGGACCCTGCTGAGGGTATAAAGCTGGTCCACAGTTCCACGTCCATGACGAAAACCGCACTGCTCCTCCTGAATCCGAGGTTCGACTATCCGACGGACCCTCCTCTCCAGTACCCCTGAATAGACCTTACCAGGGAGGCTGAGGAGTGTGCTCCCTCTGTAGTTGGAACACACCCTCCGGTCCCCTTTCTTAAAAAGAGGGACCACCACCCCGGTCTGCCAATCCAGTGGCACTGCCCCCGATGTCCACGCGACATTGCAGAGTCGTGTCAACCACGACAGCCCTACAACATCCAGAGCCCTAAGGAACTCCGGACAGATCTCATCCACCCCCGGGGCCCTGCCACCGAGGAGTTTCTCAACAACCTCAGCTATCTCGACCCCGGAGATAAGAGAACCCGCCTCCGATTCCCCAGGCCCTGCTTCCTCACTGGAAGGCGTGTCGGTGGGATTGAGAAGGTCTTCGAAGTATTCCTTCCACTGAGTCAAGGTCAGCAGCACACCATCCCCACTGTACACAGTGTTGACAATGCACTGCTTCCCCCTCCTCAGGCGCCGGATGGTGGTCCAGAACCTTTTCCAAGCCGTCCGGAAGTCGTTCTCCATGGCCTCCCCGAACTCTTCCCACGCCCAGATCTTTGCCTCGGCGACCGCCACAGCCGCACTCCGCTTGGCTCGCCGGTACCTGTCTGCTGCCTCGGGAGTCCCACAGGCCAAAAAGACCCGGTACAACTCCTTCTTCAGCTTGACAGCATCCCTCACCACCGGTGTCCACCAGCGGGTTCGGGTGTTGCCGCCACGACAGGCACCGACAACCTTGCGGCCACAGCACTGGTCGTCCACCTCAACAATAGAGGCACGGAACATGGTCCACTCGGACTCAATGTCCCCCACCTCCTCCGGGACATGGGTGAAGCTCTCCCGGAGGTGGGAGTTGAAGCTCCGTCTGACAGGAGACTCTGCCAGGCATTCCCAGCAGACCCTCACAATGCGTTTGGGCCTGCCGGGTCTGTCCGGCATCCTCCCCGACCAACGGAACCAACTCACCCGATGTCAACCGGTTCAGTGCCCCTCTCTTCACCTGAGTGTCCAGGACATGCGGCTGCAAATCCGAGGACACGACTACAAAGTTGATCATCGAACTGCGGCCCAAGGTTGGTGCCAAGTGCACATATGGACACCCTTATGCCTGAACATGGTGTTCGTTATGGACAATCTGTGCCGAGCACAGAAGTCCAACAACAGAACACCACTCGGGTTCAGATCAGGGGGGCCATTCTTCCCAATCATGCCCCTCCAGGTCTCACTGTCACTGCCGACGTGAGCATTGAAGTCACCCAGGAGGATGAGGGAACCCCCAGAAGGAGCACTCTCTAGTACTCCCTCTAGGGACTCCAAAAAGAGTGGATACGCTGAACTGCTGTTAGGGCCATAGGCACAAACAACAGTCAGGATCCGTCCCCCCACCCGAAAGTGGAGGGAGGCTACCCTCTCGTTCAATGGGGTAAACTCCAACGTACAGGCACCAAGCCGGGGGGCAACAAGAATCGCCACCCCTGCCCGCCGCCTCTCCCCGTTGGCAACTCCAGAGTGGAAGAGAGTCCAACCCCTCTCGAGAAGGCTGGTTCCAGAGCCCTTGCTATGCGTCGTGGTGAGGCCGACTATATCTAATCGGAACTTCTCGACCTCGTGCACCAGCTCAGGCTCCTTCCCCATCAGAGCGGTGACATTCCACGTCCCTAGAGCTAGCTTCTGCAGCCGGGAATCGGGCTGCCAAGGTCCCCGCCTTCGGCTGCCACCCAACTCACACAGCACCCGACCCCTTTGGCCCCTCCTGCAAGTGGTGAGCTCACTAGAAGGGGGTCCCACGTCATTCCTTCGGGCTATGCCCGGCCGGGCCCCATGGGCAAAGGCCCGGCCACCAGGCGCTCGCCAGCGTACCCCACCCCCAGGCCTGGCTCCGGGGGGGGGGCCCCGGTGACCCGCGTCCGGGCAAGGGAGACTTGACACCAAATGTTTTATTCATCATAAGGGGTTTTGTGGGCTGCACTTTGTCTGGTCCCTCACCCAGGACCTGTTTGCCATGGGAGGCCCTACCAGGGGCATAAAGCTCCAGACAACTGAGCTCCCAGGATCATAGGGACACGCAAACCCCTCCACCACGATAAGGTGGCAGACCAGGAGGGGATGAAGTTAATCAAAGCTTACGTTGATGGATCTAAAGGTGCTTCAGTTCCTTTGTTCACAGTGGCTTTACTAATCTGTCTATCTGTGATATGTTATTCTAGAACAGGGGTATTCAATTAAAAGTCACTGAGTTTCAATTATTAAAATTTTCTCTAAGTAAACGGTCCGAAACAAAGTTGAGCTGGTGTCTTATAGCCTTCCCCTATGTCCACATTTTTCACAATGAACGATATGTTTAACTGAGTGCACAATTAGCTCTATTACCATATACTGTATAAAAGTAGCCCAGACAAATAAATTTAAGGCCTTTTTTAGAGAAAAGAAAACAAAAACCTGAAAATGAAATAAATAAAAAACAAGTGCAAACAGAGCAGAATAAACCTGTTTTTCTCTTAACGCGTTCCCAGCCTAAAAAAATGAAGGCCTACACTTCAAGTAAAAATGTCAACATTTTCAGAAAACAATAAATGAAAGGTGGCTCTTTTAAGGAACAAAGTGCATACAGCATTGACTAAACATTTTCAGTTATTTTTTTCTTAAATTAAAGAGGTCTCAGCCTAAAAAAAATGAAGGCCTACACTTCAAATAAAAAAAGTCAATATCTTCAGAAAACAATAAATACTGTAGGTTTGTGCAGAGGCTGAAAGTAAAACCAGTGCAAATGTTTCAAGTTGAAAAGTTTTTGGCCGAGCATGTTTATATCATCAGCAGATGCCGTCATGTTGATTATGTTACAGGGGAGAGCAGAATCAATGTTTTTAGATGTTTATCACATCAACACTTGTCTCTATTCAGCATTCGCTCATCCAGCACCAGCCAGGTCAACAAGCTGACGATGGCCTCCAAAGATGCAGTATTCCTGACTGAAGGGAGCAGTAGCACTGACCTGTCAGTAGAGTCAAGTGGTCTACAGCAGGTCCAGTACAGCTACTCTTTCTTCCATCTGATGTTCTTCCTTGCTTCACTATACATCATGATGACACTCACCAACTGGTACAGGTCTGTCTACACACCCCATTAATGACACTGCCTCCATGGCAACTCATGGATAATAGTGTGATGGGTTGAAATGTTAATAGCCGTTGATATAGAAACCTTTAAAAGTTAAATAGATGGGGATCTTCATCTGTTTAACTTTAAAGGTTATTGGTTTAATTTTTAAAAAAAGTATACATTTCATGAACAAATAAGGTTATGGACAAAAGCCAGTGGTCTAATAATAATAATAATAATCTTTTTTTTTTAAATTATAATTATCCTTTATATCTTTTCATGGACAATGCTACAAATACTTGTTGGTGAAGATTTGCATGGTTAATCGGTGTTAATGCTTTTGTGAGAACCTTCTCATTTACATCTAAAACTTTGGCCCTAAAGATGCAACTTAGTTGGAGATAACAACTTCAGAATCTGAATATCACATACAGAAAACACGGGTCTGGATTCTGTGTCATGATTGACAATGATTTGTGAGCTACCTGCGCATGAAACATTAACATTGTCTCCTGTTGCTGTTCGTGTCATGTTTCCCATAGTCCTGATGCAGATTACACCATAACCAGCAAGTGGCCGGCAGTTTGGGTAAAGATCAGCTCCAGCTGGGTTTGTTTGTTCCTCTATATGTGGACCCTGATGGCCCCTATGATCCTCACCAATCGAGATTTCAGCTGAATCTTGAATTCGTCTGACAGTTGGACTCCCACATTCAACATCAGAAGAAAGTGTCTCTCAAAGTTTGCCAACAGTGTCATGTTTTTATATCTTCAACAGGCCAGTCAGATAATTTCTAGAAATCACAGCAACATGAAGGCAAAGATTTCTTCTGTTTCATAAATGTGTTTTTGTATTCATTTGTGTGGATTGAACAAAATGTTGGATTTTATATGTATTTATTTCAGACATAAATGAAGTAACAAAAATTGCTTTCACTTTAGAAAACTCAAACTAAATTTGACAGCTTAGTTATCTTTGTGTTGCGTTTTTATCCAGTCATTGGTTTGAATCGAAAAAAGTCTGACTAGAATTCTAATATTGCCACGGCATATGACCATGTTTCGAGCATAACGATCTTCAAGTCAGTGTAGCAAAGATGAAGGAGCTGATTATGGACAGGAGAAGAAACTTTTCCAGGGGAACGGTGTGGACAATGTTGAAGACTACCTCTACTTCATGAGAAGGCTGAGGTCCAACATTGTCTCCCGTACTCTTCTCAGAATTTTCTATGTTTCTGCTGAAGCCACTATAGAGGACTAAAAGTGCCAAAATTAAATAAATAAATATATCATTAAATAATTAATTATATGTCATTAATTAATTCAAATTGGAATTAAATACAAACGTGTTATTAAATGTCTCATTAATTCATTACAATACCAATTCATTTTGGGTAAAAAAACAATTATTTCACTAATCAATTATTTCATGTTGCTTGTGTTACAGCGGATCGTGGATTTATTTTAACTGTCAACTGTCGAAGAAATCACTCAGTCCAAGTTTGAGGTTTGCTGTGGTGGTGTGAGTTTAATCTTAAGTATGCCGGTACACTGGTGAACTGACAGACACAGAGCTGGTCTGAGTCGGTGAGCTGACTCAGAGCAGTGGAATCAGGGTACATTTATACAAGGGAAACAAAAGTCAGTGGTCACATATGTAAATACAGCAGTGTAATACACAGGAACCAGGAGGATAGGGGAGACAATAGGTGCTAAGGAGGGGGTCAGTGCCATTTGGACATTGACCCCAGGATCAAAGGGGACACAGATGGAGGTTCCTTGATTAAGATGTTAATCAAGGACGGGAATACGGGAGGAAGGGGGAAGACAAGACAGCAGGGGTGGGAAGGTGAAACAGTGCCATTTGGGCACAGGCTTCAAGATTAAAGGGGTCTCTGATTGATGATAATCAGAGACAGGAGCAAAAGGAGGAAAGGGAGACTACAAGACCCCAAGAGGTGAGAAGTTCTAGTTGTTGGGGAACCGGTGGTCTGAGACGTTCCTAATATACAAAAGGCAGCTATCAGGAAAGGCATTCCAATATACAGAGACATGCTAAATACAAGAAATAGGTATCTAAACAGATTCTCACTATGTGTGTATCGCGCTGGAAGACGGGCTGTGGTCCTGTGGAGCAGTAGAGGTAATGTTACAGAGGAGAAGTAACGTTAGTGAGAAGAGGATGATACCATTAGGTGGGGGTGTTTTCATTTTCATTTTTAAAATATAAATTTAAACCACAAACTATGGATTATGTTTGGACATTATCAAAGATGAACTCAAATTTTAGAATAACAACATTTCTTATTCCAGGTTTTAGGGGTGCTGAAGCACCCCTAAAAAAGGGCAAGCTTCGCCCATGGCCTAAACCCATGGGCACAGTGAGCACAGTGCAAGGAAAAACTTCCTTTTAACATGAAGAAACCTTGAGCAGGACCCGGCTTACAAGGCACCGTCCTGCTGAAAGCTGGCTGGGTAAAGGAGGAGAAGAAGAGGGAGACAGGACAGAGAGAATAAGAGAGAGAGAGAAACAATCATAGAACCATAGAAAAGCAAAGTTTACATACCCTGGCAGAATTTATGATTTCTTGGCCATTTTTCAGAGAATATGAATGATAACACAAAAACTCTTCTTTCACTCATGGTTAGTGCTTGGGTGAAGCCATTTATTATCAAACAACTGTGTTTACTTTTTTTAAATCATAATGACAACAGAAACTGCACAAATGACCCTGATCAAAAGTTTACATATCTTTGAGATTTTGGTCTGATAACATGCACACAAGTTGACACAAATGGGTTTGAATGGCTACTAAAGGTAACCATCCACACCTGTGATCTGTATTCTTGTAATCAGTGTGTGTATAAAGGTTCAATGAGTTGCTGGGCTCCTGACAGACCTTTGCACTGACATCTCTGGATTCTGAGTCATGGGAAAGCAAAAGAATTGTAAAAAGATCTGCGGGAAAAGGTAATTGAACTGTATAAAACAGGAAAGGGATATAAGAAGATATCCAAGGACCTGAGAATGCCAATCAGCAGTGTTCAAACTGTAAGAAGTGGAAAATGAGAGATTCTGTTGAAACCAAACCACGATCAGCTCGACCAACAAAAATTTCTGCCACAACGGCCAGGAAAATTGTTCGAGATGCAAAGAAAACCCCACAGATGACTTCAGCTGAACAGGACTCTCTGAAAAAAAGGTGTTGATGTTTCAAGATGCACAATATGGAGGCACTTGAAGAAAAATGGGCTGCATGGTTGAGTCGCCAGAAGAAAGCCATTACTATGCCAATGCCGCAAAACATCACACTTACAATACGCCAAACAGCACAGAGACAAGCCTCACAACTTCTGGAACAAAATCATTTCGAGTGATGAGACCAAAATTGAACTTTTTGGCCACAACCATAAACCTTATATTTGGAGAAGAGTCAACAAGGCCTATGACGAAAGGTACACCATTCTTACTGTGAAACATGGAGGTGGATCACTGATGTTTTGGGGATGTGTGAGCTACAAAGGCACGGGAAATGTTGATGGCAAGATGAATGCAGCATGTTGTCAAAAATACTAGAGGAAAATTTGCAGTCATCAGCCCGGAAGCTGCGCAGGGGACGTACTTGGATATTCCAACATGATAATGATCCACAACAAAAAGCCAAATCGACCTGTCACTGGCTACAGCAGAATAAAGTGAAGGTTCTGGAGTGGCCATCTCAGTCTCCTGACCTCAATATCATTGAGCCACTCTGGGGAGATCTTAACCATGCAGTTCATACAAGACGGCCCAAGAATTTACAGGAACTGGAGACCTTCTGCCAAAAAGATTGGGCAGCTTTACCATCAGAGAAAATAAAGAGCCTCATCAACAAAAGACTCCAAGCTGTCATTGATGTTAAAGGGGGCAATACACGGTATTAAAAACTGGGGTATGTAAACTTTTGATCAGGGTCATTTGTGTAGTTTCTGTTGTCATTATGATTTAATTTCAATTCAATTTCAATTTTATTTATATAGCACCTTTTACAATAAAATTGTCTCTAGGTGCTTTACAGAGGTAGAAACCCAGAGCCTGAACCCCCAGGTAAGCACAGTGGCAAGGAAAAACTCCCTTTTAACAGGAAGAAACCTTGAGCAGGACCAGGCTTACAAGGGGGAACCATCCTGCTCAAAGTTGGCTGGGTAAAGGATGAATAAAAGAGGGGGACAGGACAGAGAGAATAAAGAGAAAGAAAGAGGGAGAACAGATACAATCATAAAACCAAAGAAATACAAACAAAATACAATCATAGAAATACAAACATATCAGACATAATATATACTGTATACACATAATACAGCATTGATTTAAAAAGAGTAAACACAGTTATCCAAAGTAGATCTCTCTGTGTCAACTGGACTGAAAGGTTTCCTTGAAAACGTTTCGCCCTCTCTCCAGAGAGCTTCTTCAGTTCTAAGTTTGCTGGGGCAGAGCTTGAAAATATAGCCCTGTGGACTATTGGCATGTTAATGGCCCAGGTGGTCACCTGAGAGTCCTTGGCAGGGTGGTTGGCAGGGTCGTTCATCTAGTTTCGGTTGGGGTGCTTCCCCTTTGTCTGTTGGGTCACATGTTAATGAGTCTCCAGGTCTGGTCAAACAGCGTGAATGTTTGGAATGCTGACGAAAAGAGTGGAGAACTGCATTGTACGTGGGTGACAGAAAGTGCCTTAGTCCACCACCTCTGTTTAAAGATGGTTTTTCCAACTTGACGTGGATGGCTTCCTTGACACCCCTCTCAAACCAGCGATCTTCTCTGGCCAGCACACGTACTTGACTGTCCTCAAAGGAGTGCCCGCTTTCTTTTAGGTGTAGGTGTACTGCTGAGTCCTGTCCTGAAGAAGTGGCACGTCTGTGTTGGGCCATTCGTTTATGGAGGGGCTGTTTGGTTTCCCCAATGTACAGTTCCTTGCATTCCTCCTGGCACTGTACAGCATAGACAACATTGCTTTGTTTGTGTCTTGGTGTCTTGTCTTTTGGGTGGACCAGTTTCTGTCTGAGTGTGTTGGAGGGTTTGAACTGTACTGGAATGTCATGTTTTTGAAAGATTCTCCTGAATTTTTCTGAAACTCCAGACAGGTAGGGGATAGAAACGCTGTGACGTTTATTTCTTTCCTCTTCTTTGCTGGGGTCTTGTTTTCTGGAGGTCTTTGTGAAGGCCCAGTCCGGGTAACCACATGTTTTGAGTGCTGTTTTTAAATGTTCCTGTTCTTTCTTCTTCCCTTGGGTTGTGGTGGGTACTTCTTTGGCCCTATGTTGTAGGGTTTTGATAGGGTTTTGTTATCAAAAGAGAGAGGGCGAAACGTTTTCAAGGAAACCTTTCAGTCCAGTTGACACAGAGAGATCTACTTTGGATAACCATGACCTGGATGAGTGAGAATCTACACAGACAGTAAACACAGTTGTTTGATAATAAATGGCTTCACCCAAGCACTAACCATGAGTGAAAGAAGAGTTTTTGTGTTATCATTCATATTCTCTGAAAAATGGCCAAGAAATTATAAATTCTGCCAGGGTATGTAAACTTAAGAGCACAACTGTATATATATATATATATATATATATATATAACACATAATATACACAATACACATAATATACATAACACAGCATAATAAACAGGTTTTAATAAAGAAGAGAACAGTATAGGCAGATGCTGACAGGGGACACTGGGGGACACTTCAGCATGAAGGCCTGGAGACGGGAGACCTGCAGAAAGATACAGAGAGAAAGAAGAGGGGAGAGAGACACAAAACAGCAGGGAAGACTGGATCCCAGTCAGAAGAAAAGGAGGAGAGGAGGTGAGGGAGTGGAGATGGTGGTTGGTGTTGAGGAGGTGGGGAACCGGTTGTGCCCCCGGTAGCGTAGGCCTATACCAGCATAGCTATGCTAAAAAGTGAAGAATAAAATTCTACCTGTGGCTGTGAGAACTGACTGTAACTAGACTTGTCAGCCCTAAACACTTTGTTTGAGACTCACTGTATGCTTTACTGAACAGAAAGGTTTTAAGTTTGATCTTAAAGGCAGACGTGGTGTCTGCCTCTCAGACCCAGGTTGGTAACTGGTTCCATAGTAAAGCTGCCTGATAGGTAAAGGCTCATCCTCCCAGTCTACTTTTATGAATTCTAGGAACTACAAGTAAATCTGCACTCTGTGACCTGACTGTTCTTTTAGGAATATACAGAACTATGAGATATGAGATCCTTCAGGTATAATGGAGATAGTCCACTGAGAGCTTTACATGTTAGTAGGAGAATCTTAATGTCTATTCTAAATTTCACTAGAAGCCAGTGAAGAGAAGCCAAAAAGAGAAGAGAAGCCAGTGAAGAGAAGCCAGAGAGATATGATTCCTTTTGCTGATTCCCAAACTCTGGCTGGAGCGTTCTGGATCAGCTGCAGATTATTAATGGAATGATTTGGACATCCTGACAGTAATGAGTTGCAGCAGTCCAGTCTAGACGTAACAAATGCATGGACGAGTTTTTCAGCATCACTCTGAGACAGGATGCTCCTGATCTTGGCAATGTTACGGAGGTGAAAGAAGGCAGTCCTTGAAACCTGTTTAATATGAGGGAGAAATGACATGTCCTGGTCGAAGATAACTCCCAGATTCCTTGCAGTTGTACTGGAGGTAATGCCATCCAAAGAGAGAATAATGTCAGGCAATCTAGTCCTCAGATGTTTAGGTCCAAGAACAATGACTTCAGTTTTGTAGTATGAAATTGGAGGTCATCCAGTCTTTTATGTCTTTGAGTCTGGCTAATGGCTCTGTTTCTTCAGGTTTCATGGATAAATACAGCTGCATATCATCGGCATAGCAATGAAAATTTATGCCATGTCTCTGAATAATATTTTCTAGAGGGAGCATGTAAAGAGTGAACAAGATTGGCCCAGGCACTGAACCCCATGGAATACCATGTACACCCAGAGGAAACTGAATACTGTTTATTTAGTCTAGCCAGGCTGTTGATTCGAATCCAGCTAATCATCTGCAGCAGTGTAAAATGGCCTATTGTCTCAGGGTGAGATGGAACATCTGTTTTCCATTTGGTGGAAGGTGGTGTCTCCTCCTCTCACCTAGCTGTTCCTGGTTCTACCTCCCAGGTCATTGGACGACCTGGGTGATAGATGTATGTAAACGCAAGGGATTATGAAAACCAACAACCATTAGTAAATTTCTGTGGCGATGGTACAAATTCTGTTGTTAGAAGGTTCCACAACCCCCTCCTGCTTAAGTCCTGGTGTCTGAGACAGTCATATAGATAAGATCTCGTGCTTGGTACAGGAGATCCAGGGGAAACTCTGAGATGGCCGCTATACTGGAAATGAGTTTGACTTACTACCGGCAATGCGGACCAAGCCCGACACCCCATACTCCCGGAGAACCCCCCACAGGACTCCCTGAGGGACACGGTCGATTGCCTTCTCCAAATCCACAAAACACATGTGGACTGGTTGGGCAAACTCCCACGCACCCCTCAAGGACCCTGCTGAGGGTGTAGAGCTGGTCCACAGTTCCATGGCCAGGACAAAAACCGCACTGCTTCTCCTGAATGAGAGAATCTGGCGGACCCTTCTCTCCAGTACACCCGAATAGACCTTACCAGGGAGGCTGACAATTATACTGTCTACATATATAAATTCATCTTTGAATCCCTTTACTGTTTAAAGAATTAGAAACGAAAGGGGGCCAATAGAACCTTTGGTCACACCTTTAGTTATCTCCAAAAAGTCTGGTTTATGGCCCTCTGCCTGACACATTAGGCTCCATCCATTAAATATTTTAAATCCTTGAAGAGGACAGAACATTTCTGAGTTACTGTGAGGTGAATAACCAGTCCAATAATCCTCTCTGTCCCAGCGCAACCAGTAATGTTGCAGTCTCAGTGTGAAAATAAATGAGAAAAAGATTTAAAATACTGCCTCCAATGTTGAGGGTCACCTGACGTCTCATGTAATATCAATAATGACAAATGCATCAATAAGACGACTTTAATCAGAACAAAATATTATTGTTTTATTAATTTGACATGTTTTTTTTCCACAGTAACAGGTGAACTTCAGCCCACCATGGACCTTTTCCTTCCTCTCATCCGAACCTCATCCAGCTTCTTGATGACAGCTGAAGACTTGTTGGATGACGCTGCATAGCTCTTTAAGAGCTTTTCAAACAGTTCCTCTGTGTTAGGGTGTGTGCTGAGAAAGGCTTTCTCCAGTACGTACAGGTCCACCCCTTTATCCTCCGGCAAAGCAGAGGTGTAGCTCAGCCCAAAGTCTATCACAAACAGTTGGGACTCACCATCTTCTTGGCCACGCCTCACCAACATGTTGGAAGTGGTCAAGTCTCCGTGAATCACATCTTCATCGTGCATTTTGGCCAGAATCTCACCCATCCTTTCTACTAGCTGTACAAGTTTCTGGTCAGAATACGGAGAGGATGCGATGTGCTCCCGAACAGTACATGAATCTACAATTTCCTCCAGGAAGATGCAATGAGAGCTGTAGTCAACAAAGTACACCACTGGAGCCAAAATACCTGAAGTGAAAATAAAAGAAACAGTAAAAGGGAAGAAAAAAAAAACAAAAACAAAGAAAAATCATCAAATCATAGTATTATGGAATCACAGCTCCTTTGTTATAGATTCTGGTGTTTCATGAACTCATGCACTTTAAATTTTTGGTTATTTACAGTTTTAAAATTTTTTTTAAATACTAACATTTTTTTTTTTCACCACCAAAGTCCATCTTTTGTTGTTTGGCTGAAGGGGGGACCTGCATGCGTTGCTGGTGCTGCTTTTTGCTTTGCATTCTCCACAAGTTTTACTGTGCCATGCTGCCACTCCAGATGTTTTTTTTGTTTTTTTTAATTTGACGTGGAGTTTTTGGGGGAAGATAAACTTTTGTTACTACCAGCACAGAGAACTCTGATATTGTTATCTTTAGTGGAAATAAACTCAAAAGAGTGATTGTATTTCCAGCTAGAAAATGCGTGTCTCTCCTGTCCCCATTTCTGTCCCGCCGGCTTCTTGACACGTGAGTTGTCCGCGTGCTTAAAAACATGATCGCACATATGTGACGTCACTCCGAGAAACACAAAAAAAAGATATTTACTTACTTATATTTACTATTTATTTATCTTTTTACGATGGAAAAGGACTTATAAATAGTAATGCAAGGTGACTTGGATAAGCAACTTTAATCTGACTACTGGTTTGGAAAAAGTAATGCGTTAGATTACTCGTTACTGGAAAAAGTAGTCAGATTGGAGTAGTGCGATACTTTGTAACGCGTTACCAGCATCACTGCGTCAGGTTCATTTTTGGTTCAATTGTGTGGTTAATGCAACAGTTCGAATGTAAAAGGACTAGGGTTCTGTTAAAACAATTCTGGCAAAGCCGTTTTGATTTGGTTTATTGTCCATTGAAAAGGCGCTTCCAGGTCAACCCACCTGCTCTCCGGCAGCGCAGAATGGAACGGACCTCCTGGAGCGTCCTGCGGTGACTCAGCTTGTCGTCGAGCACTGGGTGTCTGTAACGTTTATGAAATCTTTCCTTCACGATGGTCGGCCTCCCGAGAAAGTGACAGCGGTATAGCCGAGCTTCGGCTCCTTGTTTTATTAACTCTGTTCCACAGAGAAACTCTGACCATGACCAGTTCTTTACCGCCTCCATCTTTAGTTCTGTCTTCTTCTACTGGTCGTTTTAATTACTCTGTCACTTCAGCGCGCCACCTCCGGTCTCCTCCAGTACTGCTGGAATACGTGAAACATATATATATATATATATATATATATATATATATCACCAGATATCATGGTGGAACATGAGAAACTTGAGAAATACCAAGGGCTCAGAGAGAAGCTGGAGAAGGCTTGGAAGGTGAAGGTGACGATAGTGCCCGTGGTGATCGGAGCACTCGGTGCAGTTACCCCCAAACTGGAGGAGTGGCTACAGCAGATCCCTGGAACAACGTCAGACATCTCAGTCCAGAAAAGTGCAGTACTAGGAACAGCAAAGATACTGCGCAGGACCCTCAAGCTCCCAGGCCTCTGGTAGAGGACCCGAGCTTAGAATAGAGGAGGAACCACCCACGGGGGTGAGAAGGGAATTTATATATATATATATATATATATAATTTCTATTTATTTATTTATTTATTTATATATATATAATTTATATATATATATATATAAGTAGAAATATATATATATATTTGCATTTTATTCCGTCGTGAAGCAAACCAATGTGAGATGTTTGTGAAGCCATAACTGTATTTTAATTCCGTTAAAAAGAAAACTGGTTGAGGATATCATCATCAGCGTCATCATCATCTCACAACGCTTCAGTGCTTGTCAAGCAAATACTACAAAAGTGACATCAGGAAAATTCAATGGTAGCTCATGGATTTTTGTGTGGACACTGTGGTGAAAGAGAAGAAGTAGATGGAGTTTAGGATTCTCTATTCTTTCAATCTTCCAGGATGTTGACCTGTGGGCGGAGCACCGAGACCCGAGCCTCCTCCGACAGCTCTCGGTCTGTTCTCGCCTCATTGGGGCGCCATGTAGCTCAGGAACCTGAGAGGTTCTAAGAGGATCGTGGAGTTTTCAAAACTTTTTCTGAACGTTTTATCAGTTTTTTTCCTGAAAGGTTTCCCCGAGTCCCAACCGTCCAGAAGCAGCTTTTCATCAGAATTATTAAAGGATTTAGACTTTTGTTTTTTTTTTTTGTCTTTCTAGAAAGCTCCGAACCGGACTGGTGCGTAATCACGTTCTGTATATACTATTGGGTTTGGGAGATATTTTTTTTTGTGTTCGGCTTCTAATAAAATGATCTGTCTGTACTGTATTTGACAGTCAATGAATTCTTAAATATGAATATTTAAAAAACCGGACCATGGTAATGATGCTTACAGCAGCGTCTTAAGCAACCACGGTAACTTTGGTTGTTTTCATCAGTCATACTTTGAATCTGGAAGTTATATGCACTGATACAATCAGTTATTTCTTTTATATTCTCATTATGACATGCACATGAAGTGAAAAGACCAAAAAGAGGCAGATAATCCAGGAATTTATCATTAAACTATGCCAAACAATGTAGCCACATCCTGCAGCCTCTGCAGCTTTGTGCACAAAGCTTTGTGTCCATCAGGACATGTTTGGTGTGTTTTGTTGAGCCCATCTCACGTGAACTCCTCCAATCCGGTCACAGTGGTCAACAGGATAGTTGTCATGGTGACAGTGCTACCACAACATTGTTTTCACAGGGCATAATGCAGTAGAATTCTGGACCTAAAAACGGAGACGAGTGCAGTGCTAAATGAGCTTTTGATAAACAGAAGAAATGGGTAAGTGGTTTATTCAAAGGAAGCTGAAGTTAAAGAAACAAAGAAAAATTACATTTTTATTAAATGCAGATGATTTCTGAGCATTAATTACACATATGGACATGAGACCAAACTGGGTTTAAACTCAATTCCAAAACTTCAATTTCTTCAATTTCGACTGATGAATGACCATTGATGTTTCCTGCGTTTCAGAAATGCTTGACTTTTTAAATAAATACCCAGTCTATTAGTTGTCCTGTTCGTCTTTCACAGCAGATTGTTTGACTGAAATACATACATCCGTCATTGAAACATTTTTCAAAAGCATGGCATCCCACAGGATGATCCCACATATTTCAAACCAGTGCAGAACATAAATGAGTGGCGAGAAGGTGGTATAAAGGAAAGATTCCTTCTCCTTTTACCAATGTCAAAGAGTAGCAATGTGTCATTGTAAAAAAAAAATGTGTTGTGGTTAAATAACATCACATGATAAAACATTCTCTACAAATCAGACCAAAACTGAACAACTGAACTATGTGTGCTTCATCTATGTTACTATTTACACTTACTTTAATCATAAATACTGCGGTGAATGTAACTGAAAATCTTCATCTGAAAATTGAAATCCTCCAAATACCTGTTTTCCTACAGGCTGTTACATTGTCATGTTGGCCAATGTGGTCTCTGCTCTGGGTGGTCTGGTTTTCGGCTATGAGCTGGCCATCATCTCTGGGGCTCTGCTGCAGTTGAAGGTGGACTTTGGCCCCACGTGTGTCCAGCAGGAGGCTCTGGTCAGCTCTTTGTTGATGGGTGCACTGCTGGCCTCCATCACAGGCGGTTGCTTAATTGACCAAGGCCGCAGGAAGTCCATCCTGCTCAGCAGCATCCTGATTCTCAGCGGCAGTGTGATCTTGCTCTTCAAGTCCTACTTTGCTCTCCTATTTGGCCGAATGGTCGTGGGCTTTGGCATGTGTATATCCTCAATGTCCTGTTGCATTTCTTTTGTCCGAGATGATCGCTCCAGATTCCAAGGGCTTCCTGGCCACGCTGTATGAACGTATGTAGTAGTATGTAGGAATACTAGGAGCATATTCTGTGAACTACATGCTGTCTGAATGTACTGGATTAGCTGCTGTTCCTACTTTGATCCAGCTGCTTTCTGTTTGTGGCATCCCTTCCA
>JABWDL010002853.1:0-11255 GCA_015343265.1 Pao palembangensis | reverse complement strand
GCGGTCCTAGAAACCTGTTTAATATGAGGGAGAAATGACATGTCCTGGTCAAAGATAACTCCCAGGTTCCTTGCAGCCGTACTGGAGGACAAAGTAATGCCATCCAAGGAGAGAATGCTATCTGATAATCTAGTCCTCAGATGTTTAGCTCCAAGAACAATGACTTCAGTTTTGTCTGAGTTTAAAAGAAGGAAATTGGAGGTCATCCAGTCTTTTATGTCTTTGAGACATGCCTGGAGTCTGGCTAATGGCTCTGTTTCATCAGATTTCATGGATAGATACAACTGCGTATCGTCGGCATAGCAATGAAAATTTATGCCGTGTTTCTGAATTATATTCCCTAGAGGGAGCATGTAAAGAGTGAACAGGATTGGCCCAAGCACTGAACCCTGTGGAACACCATGATGAACCTTTGTACACTCAGAGGAAACATCATTAACATGAACAAAATGAAATCGATCTGATAGATAAGATTTAAACCAGTCTAGAGCTGTCCCTGTGATCCTAATCTCATGTTGTAGCCTTTGTAATAAAATGCTGTGATCTACAGTGTCAAAGGCAGCACTGAGGTCCAGTAAAACCAGTACGGAAATAAGTCCACGGTCTGATGCCATGAGGAGGTCATTAGTGACTTTAACCAGTGCTGTTTCTGTGCTGTGATGAGCTCTGAAACCAGACTGAAACACTTCAAATAGACTATTCCTGTTTAGGTGATCGGTTAGCTGACTGACAACCAGCCTCTCAAGTATCTTAGAGATGAATGGGAGGTTGGATATCGGTCTATAATTTGCTAAGACGCCTGGGTCAAGTGAAGGTTTTTTAAGTAAAGGTCTGATAACAGCAGTTTTAAATGCCTGAGGTACATAACCTGTTGTCAAAGATAAGTTGATCTGATCTAATACTGACGCCCCAATTAGAGGAAAGACATCCTTGAAAAGCTTAGTTGGGATGGGGTCCAGGAGACATGTGGTTGCTTTAGATCCATTAATGCTGGAGGTCAGCTCAGGGAGATCTATGGGCAGGAAGCTGTCCAGAAGTGGATCAGGACTAGATGGAGTTGCTAACAAGGGCAGCTCATCAGTTTTCATGGAGCGACCTTGATCGATCTTTTCTCTAATGTTAGTGATTTTATTGGTGAAGAAACTCATAAAGTCTTCACTGCTAAGAGCTGCAGGAATAGAAGGCTCAACCGAGCTGTGACTCTTTGTCAACCTGGCTATGGTGTTAAACAGAAAACGCGGGTTGTTCTTATTTGCATCTATTAATGAAGTGTAGTAAGCTGTTCTGGCTTTACGGAGGGCCTTTTTATATGTTAGTAAGCTGTCTTTCCAGGCGCTTTGGGAATCAGCTGATCTGGCTGAATACCACTTCCTCTCCATCCGTCTTGATGCCTGCTTAAGAGTTCGGATATGTGTGTTATACCACGGAGCCAGTCTTCTATGGTGTGTGAACCTTCTCTTCAGTGGGCAACCAAATCTAAAACTATACGCAGTGTGGCTGCAGTGACATTGACAAAGCAGTCAATATCTGCAGGAGTAACATTTAGATCAGAATGATCTGTTGCACCAGTAGGAGGCGCTAGAGGGGGCACCGCTGCAATTTCAGCTACAAATCTGTCTCTAGTATCTTCAGAGAGACACCTGCTGTAGTAAACCTTCCTGTCATGTGCTGCTCGGGCTGCTAGAGTGAAGTCAAAGGTTATAAGTGAGTGGTCTGAGAGGAGGGGGTTTTGGGGAACAACTACCAGGTTCTCAGTTTCTAGACCATAGGTGAGAACCAGATCCAGGGTGTGATTATGACAGTGCGTCGGTTCATTTACTAACTGAGAGAAACCTACTGCATCTATCAGTGAGTTAAACGCCGTCTTAAGACTGTCAGTATCATCATCCATATGGATGTTAAAATCACCCACTATAATGACTTTATTTGTACTGACCACTAAACTAGACAGGAAATCTGAAAACTCCGCCAGGAATTGTGTGTAAGCAGCTGCAGGTGGCCGATACACCACAACTAATAAAACTGGCTTTTCTGACTTCCAGTTGTGGTGAGAGAGGCTGAGAGTGAGACTTTCAAAAGAGCTACAGGTAGCTTTAGCTTTGGGATTGACTTGAAGGCTGGAGCGGTAGATTGCTGCCACTCCACCTCCTCTGCCTGCACTTCGAGGAACATGATAATTAATATGACTTGATGGAGTTGCTTCATTTAAACTAACATATTCTTCATCCTGCAACCAAGTCTCCGTGAGAAAGAAAATATCAGACAGATGATCTGTTACTAAATCATTAACTAGAAGAGATTTAGACCGTAGAGATCGTATGTTCAACAGACCACATCTAACTGTTCTATTTGTTTCTGAGTGTTTACTGCTGTGTATTTTTATAAGGTTATTATTATTCACACCTCTAGACTTATTTACTAGATGAACTATGGGAGGACGAGGTACTGACACTATTTCTATTGTATTATTAAACTTAGTGTTACTGTGAGCGTTTTTAGTTTTATTGTTATTTTTATTTTTATTGGAGGGCGGCAGTTTTACAGAAGCAGCAGAGAAGCGTGTAAGACAGCGACTCTGCCTCCTGGCCTCGGCCCTGGGTTGTCAGAAGGTTGGTTGTCCAATGAACTTTGCTATATTGCTAGAAATAAGAGCTGCACCACCCCGGGTGGGATGAATGCGGTCTCTGCTAATAAGGCCAGGTTTTCCCCAAAAAGTCTCCCAATTATCTATAAAGGCCACGTTATTTTCTGGACACCACCGCGACAACCAGCGACGGAGCGATGACATGCGGCTAAACATGTCATCACTGGCCAGATTCGGGAGGGGACCAGAGAACGCTACGGAGTCCGACATCGTTTTGGCGAAGTTACACACCGACTCCATATTAACTTTAGTAATCTCCGACTGGCGCAGCCGGGCGTCGTTAACGCCGACGTGAATGATAATTTTGCTGTATTTGCGCTTATCTTTCACCAGCTGCTTTAAGTTTCCCTCTATGTCGCCCGCTCTGGCCCCCGGGATACATTTAACTATGGTCTCTGGTGTCGGCTTCACGTAGCGAAGAATGGAGTCGCCAATAACCAGGGTCGGTTTCTCAGTGGGTGCGTCACTGAGTGGGGAAAAGCGGTTTGCGACATGAAGCGGTTGGTGGTGAACCACGGGCCTTTGTTTCAGACTACGCTTCCTTCGAACCGCCACCCAACCACCCTGACTACCCGGCTGCTCGGAGGCTGCGGGGGAACAGCTAACAGTAGCTGAACTGGGCTGGTCCGCACAGGCTAACTGGTGCTGGCTAGCTACAGGGGCTACGTTGCTATCTTGTGTGCGGAGTCTCGCCTCAAGCTCGCTAAGCCTCGCCTCTAGAGCTATAAATAAGCTACACTTTCTACACGCTTGGCTCTCAGTAAGGGAGGCAGAGGAGTAACTAAACATTTCACACACTTTGCAGAACACCGGAGGAGAAACGGTGGGAGAAGCGAGGTTAGCCATGCTAGCAGTGAGCGCAGCTGCGCGGAACGAAATAGACAGAGAGCAAAGTATAGAACCCAAAAGATCGTGCGGTTACTAAACTTTCACCAAGGTGCTTGTGTACTACTAAACAGGATAAACAAAAAGCAACAAATAATTAACAACAGTAAATCCACCGTAGCAAACACCAGGAGAAGTGAACGAGTAGGACGGAGCAGAAACAGGAAATGACGCGATACGTTACCATTCCCAACAAACTACCACCACACTAGGTAGCCCTAGGTAGCTCCTTCAAGGGTTTTCATTGTCACTGTACAGGGCACAGCAAAATTGTTTTCCAGCAGCTCATTGATTGTGTACATAGTATAAACAGAAAACTCTAGAAAATTTAAATAAGTAAAACAAAATAAAGAAAGTGCAGTGCAGTTCTGAATATCCGTGAGGATGAGGTGACCAGCGCAGTTTAAAGCTCATTCTGTGGGTGTTTGTGTATGTGAGAAAATGGGGTGATGGATTTCACAGCTCTGGGGAAGAAGCTGTGTTTCAGTCTGTTTGTGTGGGTGCTAATGTTCCTCTACCTCTTTCCAGAGGGAAGAGCCATTAACACAGAGTCGAGGTCGCGAAAAACTTTGAAGGCATCAAATCTGCAATTGCATTTTGTTGCAAAAACGGAAAAAGAGTCGGGGTTTTAGGCATTTCTGACAGAAAAATGAAAGAACATGCAGTTCAGTGACATTCCTTTTTCATGTCGTACACACAAACGGGGCGAAAGTGACGAAACCCCTGTGACACAGACACGGAGAAATGCGGCGCTAGGCGGCACATTTCTCGGCTCCGTCGTGACCTGGGGGCTAGATTTGCTTGGGCGCTATTCTCTCCAACCTCCCTGGTAGAGGCTCCACTACAGGTTCTCTTTGATGAGCACAGATCCTGTCTTATTAATGAGAAGCAAATTAGGGTAACTCAGCTTTTCGCTTTTTTTCCTGCCAGACCTAATCCTTTTGATGGCTCATTAAAATCCAGCGTAGGAACGCCCTCTACTAAATCAGCCCATGCTGCGTCCAAAGGACCCTGGGCAGGCCAGAGTGCTTCATTCTGCTCCAGACCTCCAGATCATTCGGTTTCTGATTGAATCTCTGGGGCCAGACAATGAATCTCCTACAGGAGACCCTGAACAGAGGAGGGGGGTAGAATGTGTAAATGTTATATCCTTTTAAGGGTCTTGGCGCTCTAACTATACTGTCTCAGAAGCCTACCACATGCTCACACACAGACACACGGTAACTGGCTGTTCACTTGCACTACAAATCTCTATGTACCATAGAAAAAAGTTGGTTTTCAAGAAAAAAATCAACCAAGTTTTTGAGTTATGGCTTCAGAGTAATTTATTTCAATGCTAAATGATATTTGACTGATTCATCGCACTGATTAAACATAACATGTTACTTCACTCACTTGGTAAAAGTTTTTGAATTAGACTGGAATATACGTTCTACTAGCATTCACTCCCAGGAAGACATAATAAAGATTTAGATCATCATTCGCAGTTTCAGACAGAACCCTCTTCTGGGTAAAGGTCTTCCGGGATCCGATCTCACTTTTCCTTCCACTCTCCTCTTACTTGTTTTGGGTATTCTTTAACGCAGTGCACACCTATGCAAATAGAGCACGCTTCTGAGACCATTCCGTTCCATTAACGTTTTGAGCAGTTTGCAAAGACATTAAGTTATTTTAACCCCCCTGTTGCAAACATCCTTATTTTTGAAATGATACCAAACCTTCGTGGGTGTGATTCCGATGCAAATTTAAAAAGACAGCGACATAAAACCAGCATCATCCGAGCAAGGAGTAGATAAGTGGCCCTTTTTACCACCGCCGAAGAGTTAAAACGCGGAATAATGACGCTGGAAGAAGAAGTGAGCGAGCAACAAGGGAAATTGGTCTTTAAATCCATAAATGTGGCAAGAGCGCTTGTCTCCGTTTCCCACCAGCCTATAACTGATGCATTACCTCTAAAACACCCGGAGAAATGAGTAATTCATTGTGTTACTTATTCATAATTCACGTGTTGTGACAGTGCAAACACAACTCTCGGTGCACACTCCGCACGCCGGCTCTCTAAATTTGTCATGAGTCTTGTGTGCAGAGCAAAGCCTTCGAGAACCATCTGCAAACAGCCCATAAGATAAAGGAGCTCTTCACACCACACCACACCACAGCCCACGGTGACAGCGGGGCATCAACAGCGCAGCTTTATGTGTTATCCTCATGTTACATTCACATCACCAGAGGTGAAAACCTCTCACCTGTTTATAAGCAACTGCACAGAGTGTTTACCCATCAGGCTGTGCCACTTGGACACTAATGAATACCTGCGTATCGATCAGGAGCTACAGGGCCTCCTCAGATAGAACCAGCATGTGTTTCTCCTGTTGTCTTGATCATCTTTATTCATTTCTGACTTCCAAAACTCGGCATTAGACCCAATGATGGTGGATGGGGGGAGGAAAGGGTTCCCTTTTTTAATGTTGTTTTGCAGCCACGGTGTTTGAGTTCCTCACAAAAAACAACATCAACTTCAATTCAAAACTCATTAATAAAGTAAGTTAGCCTCCCAAACCAATGCTGTACTACTTGAACAGTTATGTGATCACATGAAAAGGCAATTATATTAAAATATATACAGTACTACTCGGAAAATTAGAATATTGTGTAAAAGTTGTTTTGTTCAGGTGAAACCAGTACATTTTATAGACTCATTACAGATACAAGCTTTTATTTTTAGAGGCCTGACATTTTAGTATTTAAAATTCTTTTTTTTATTGATTTCAAGCAATATTCTAATTTTCTGAGTTTTTGAATTTGAGGTTTTCTGAAGCTGCAAGTCCTCATCAGCAAAATCAAAACAAATAAAAGCTTGAAATATATTGATTTGCATACTATTTGTCTATATAATATGTACATTTCACCTTTAAAGTTACAGAAATGCATGCACTTTTTCAGGATATTCTAATTTTGTGAGTAGTACTGTATAATATTGTATATACACAAATTATAAAAGTAAATTAATGTGGTTTTTTTTTACATGCAATTCTTTATGTACAATGCTGGATGCCATATTAATTACACACGTGTGTGCATGCACGATCCCAGTGATAACTTGATTCTGCAGAGATCTATTCAGATGTGTCCTTCAGGCAGCAGCAGTCAGAGGCAGCGGAGAACAGAACCAGTAGGACGACGTTCAAGCAGTGCTTGTATTGCTTGGTGAATTTTTTTTTAATGTTTATTTGTTTTAAAAACAAATGGGTTAGGGTTAGGGTTTATGGGTCTTAAATACAAAATTACATCCATAAGTAGTTCCACATCTGTCAGCACATCTGCCACAGAGACGCAGTGCATTTCCTCGGGTGACCTCCGAGAGCGCTTTTCAAGTCCAAATCTTCATGGTGACAATTGTCAAAGTGTCTCAAGTTGTGCTATAACTGTAAGCTAGGACAGACGGGAAGGTGTCAGCCTCTCATACCTAGAGGTAAGAAAAAGAGGGCTGTTCAAATAAAACTGATGCTGACACCCAAGCATGTGCCCGGCCCCCACCGAAGAATACAGGCTGTACTGATCTACAATGATTGTAACTGGTGAATTCACGTTATTATTTGCCATAGTCATAGTCATAGTCATAAATGAAGAGCCTGAGGCAGAACTCTTAACCAGCGCATTCAATGACGAAAAAAAAAAACAAACAAAAAAAAAAAAACGAACGAATTTCTAGCATTTATTAAAATCACAACTTAATTTATGTCTTAGTAATAGAACAGATTTCCCCATGACCGAAGTAAGAGTGAAACAAAAGAATGCAGACTTCTGCTGTCAGTGCAAAGGTGAGATTTTTCGGTCCTTATCCACCCATTTTTTCAAACAACTGGGAAAACAGCTAAAAAAATGACTGGCTGCAATAAATTCTTAAACAGTGCTTAGGTTTATACTGTCACGGAGACACATGGGAGATTTCCTCCTTTGCTGTGTCACAAAGCAAGCAAACTTCCAGTGTTTGCAGTGAAATTCCTCTATTTCCTCAGAGGATTATCTAGATATTTTAAAACGGTGAGTGTTTCAGGCCTTCCAAGGCCGGGTCCTTGTGTGTTTAGAGTTTATAGTGTGCACTGGTGCCCAGGAAGTTGGAATAGTTTTGCTTTTAGGCTTGTCTGGTCTATTCCGACTTATCCACATTGGCGGTCGCCTGGAATCAGGTTCAATAAAGTTTGGAGAAGATTTGCATTTTATCTGTCATGCCTAAATCACACTGTCGCAATTGCGTCGTAAGAAGAAGTTAAAGATTTCGCCTCAAGAGCTAGCACTGGAGCTGAGACGTGACTTTCCCATACACTTAGCACAATATTTTAATGCCCACCATTCATCAGGACACAGAGGAAAGCCTGAAGCATGGGTCATTAAAGACTTTGTTAAAACAAAGACTTCCAAATGAGGGTCTTCTTCTAATTATAAAGGAAATGGATGCCACTGCAAATATTATTGTCTTGGTGATTAGCAACCCTGGGTGTGAACGCAACAGATGGCCCCAGCAGACACGGGGAAAAACCACTAAGGCTGATTTTTCCTTATCAGAATATCGCTATTTGAGTCAGTTTTATTCATCTGGCGCCTTTATCAGCCACGATTGTCTTTAGTCGCTTCACATATCAAGGAAAAAAAAAAAATCTTTGTCAGGGAGAAACCTTGAGCAGGACCAGCACCAATAGATAGGTCGTTAATGGAAATGGTTCCAAGAGTTTTATAAAAAGTTTTTTTTTTTTGGCTTTTTATGTCTTTGTTTGTTTTCTGACAGATAAACACGTCCTTTAGGTGCAGGGCATCTCTTTTGTAAACATTTTTCATCTACATGCTAAAAATTCAGCCGCCATTTAAAGAATTAGCTGTTTTCCTCAGTCATGCACTGATTTGATCCTGTTTAATCTTGAAATTCTTATCTACAGAAGCCCCAAACGGACATGTTTTTGTTTTTTTTTTTGTTTTTTTTGTACTTTTTCTCGCGTTCACGAGAAAACAAACTCCGTTTTCTCAAGATCACGAGTTAATTTTGCGCTAGACTAGAAACACTGGGCTGATGACTATAGGTGGTGCGTGGGTGTCCGGGGTGTCTGCCTTCTGACAAGGTGTATGGAGATGCACATTCTCTGAACTTTACAGGAACAGATAACCTCAAAATTATTCATAGTCATAATATTGGGCTGTTGCTCTGGTGCTTCTTGGTAATGTGGCATGTGAGAAAACGCCATGCAGCGCTGTTCGCCAACCCGCAAAACACCGAAGCGGTTGAAAATTAGCCAAAAGTGTGCATGGAATGGAAAGGGAAGATGTGTGTCGACGGTGTCACGTAGTTGTAACTGCTTTCTTCCATCATGTTTTTGTTAATTGGTTTAGTTTTATATTCCATCTGCTCCCTCGATCTTTGCTTTTCACTCCTTCAGCCTATTGTACTTGATCCAATAAAATATAATTCAACCAGTGTGATTGTTTCTCTATTTCTGAAGTTGTTTGTCTATTTCTGAAGTAGCTGTATAAAGCAACTGTGACCATCACCAAAACCCACATCAGCTAAACCTTTATCAAGTCAATCTTCATTAATATATTTATGCCATCCATAAATCCCAAAGTGATCCTTAATACTGACCACTGTAAGGACTCCCCTTGGCCCCCAGGGATGATCCAAGGGAGCAAGGCATGGCAAGGAGATTATCTCACTACATTTCAGATGAACACGTTAGCACCTCGTCCTGCTGCAGAAGGCACCCACACACCACCTACACTGTAAATCTAAATATTGGCTTTAAAAAAAGTTATTAAGTGCACTTAACTCAGTTATTAATAGAATGTTATTCTTGTCTGTGTAGATTCTCACTCATCCAGGTCATGGTTATCCAAAGTAGATCTCTCTGTGTCAACTGGACTGAAAGGTTTCCTTGAAAACGTTTCGCCCTCTCTCCAGAGAGCTTCTTCAGTTCTAAGTTTGCTGGGGCAGAGCTTGAAAATATAGCCCTGTGGACCATTGGCATGTTAATGGCCCGGGTGGTCACCTGAGAGTCCTTGGCAGGGTGGTTGGCAGGGTCGTTCATCTAGTTTCGGTTGGGGTGCTTCCCCTTTGTCTGTTGGGTCACGTTAATGAGTCTCCAGGTCTGGTCAAACAGCGTGAATGTTTGGAATGCTGACGAAAAGAGTGGAGAACTGCATTGTACGTGGGTGACAGAAAGTGCCTTAGTCCACCACCTCTGTTTAAAGATGGTTTTTCCATGGTATCTTACGATGTCATTTCCCTCTTCACGTGTATCCCTACCACTGAGGCAACAGCGACCATCCACAAGCGCCTTCTGTTGGACGACAGCCTTCCAGAGAGAACAGCCTTAACACCAACCCAAATCTGCACCATGCTGGACCTCTGTTTGAACACCACCTACTTTCAATACAGAGAGGACTTCTACAGGCAGAAACATGGTTGTGCCATGGGTTCACCAGTGTCTCCCATAGTTGCCAATCTCTACATGGAGGAGGTTGAAAACAGAGCCCTGTCGTCTTTCGCAGGAACCGTCCCAAGCCACAATTGGAAGCGTTCTCAACCCACCTGAATAACACAGATGATTACGTCAAATTCACCAGGGAGGACGTAAAAGAAGACAGTCTGGCCTTCTTGGACTGTGCAGTCAAGATCAAGGAGGACAGAAACCTTAGTATTGAAATCTACTTCATTAATGCACATGCATCTACACATAACTGAGATTATGAAATACTGGTTAAGTACCTAAATATAGAAATTACATCACTGGTCCACATCTGAAATCAAATTTCAATAACTATCAAACTAATTATTTGAAAAATATTTGCATTCATTTAACGTAATCAGCCAATTGATTTTGTTGCACCACAAATAGCACAGCCTAGAGGTAACTAGATAGCCGTGGGTGCCACTGCTTCCCCTCCCCGCACAATTGGTCAACTTTTGCGCATGCGCACTGAGCGGATCAACGAACGCCTGCCTTTTGGCGCGTGCAGTGCTCATGCCTCAGCAAGTATCGACGTCGTTGGACATGGGCACGGCTGCAACGGTCATTGTTTCAATTTTCGGATTCATCATTCTACTGCTGCTTTGAACATTGATTTGGTAAGTGCATGCTGTGCAAGACCGTCCCCCCACATCGCCGAAAAGTCAGTGCCTTTTTTTCAATGAAACCGGCGGTGAGAAATCAATTAGTAAAATGTCTTCTTTTACAACGCGTGTATCTGTGTAGTTTTAACCATTATAAATAAGACATTGAAAGTTGTGGGTCGCGTTTGTGTCGCGGTACTACTAAAACGAGAACTGGGGTGGTGGTGGTGGTTAGCTTGTAAAGTTAGCTTGAAAATGCGAAGTCACATACTCAGCCCGACGTAACTTATCAAATTTATGAATGGTCCCTGGGAGTTTGAGACTGCATTTTTGAAAGCATGTTAAGATAAAACAAATTAAAATTGAAATTAAGAAAGAATAAATGTCACTGTAGCTCAGGGGGCGGGAACCTTTGTAGCTGAGAGAGCCAAAAAAGTCACATTTTTTAAAACGTATTTCCGGGAGAGCCATAGAATAGTTTTCAACTCTAAATGTGTACATTTTTAAACAAGACCGACAATTTTAGAGTCTAAGAGGTCTCTGAATTTATTTTTGTTACACTGTAGCTATCCAATACATAAAATACTTCTTACCATCAATGCCACTTCTGGTGCTACGTGGTTTTGC
>JABWDL010000260.1:0-18266 GCA_015343265.1 Pao palembangensis | reverse complement strand
CCCCCGAGGCCGGCTTAAAAAGTTGAAAAAAGATACTAAGACAAAGTACGCAAGTAATAAAGTTTGTGCCCTTTGTCACACCACTCCATAACGGTTTATTTACAAAACCGAAAACACAAATAGGGAGGAAAAAAACATTAAAAAACGATACGAAAAGAGCATAAAAGGAGAGAACTGCTGAGACTTGCTGCCACACACGCGGCGCCATCTTGATATACATGGGTAATATACAAATAAAGCAGACAAAATTATTTTTTATTCACACAGGAGAGATTCACAATGTAATGTAGAAATGACAACTCATTTACTCCATTCTTGCTGTAGAAAGAATTTTAATTTTACTTAAATTAGTACGAGGCGGAACAGTGGTGAAGCGGTTAGCACTGTTGCCTCACAGCAAGAAGGTTCGGGATTCAAATCTCAGCTCTGGCCTTTCTCTGTGGAGTTTGCATGTTCTCTCTGTGCATGTGTGGGTTTTCTCCGGGCACTCTGGTTTCCTCCCACAGTCCAAAAAAACTTGCTTGTTAGGTGAATTGAGCAATCTAAATTGATCATATGTGTGAGTGCTTGTCTGTCTCTGTGTTAGCCCTGCGATAGGCTGGCGACCTATCCAGGGTGGACCCTGCCTCTCACCCCTTGACAGCTGGGATAGGCTCCAGCAGACCCCTGCATAGAATTTTGCCGGAAAAGCTGCTGGTTATCATTTATAACATCTGTGTATTGGTCATTTATTGATTGCTAAGCTAAACAATGATTTGACTTATTTGATCACTTCAGAACACATGGAGAGGAAGTTTGCTGTGGTGCAGTGGAGTGAAGGGGAGGATTCTGGGAAACTCTGGTTTCAGTCAAAACTGAAACCATAAGGCGGTATGACCATCCCAAGATAGACCAGCATGGGAATCCCATTTCCACATACTCAGCTGTCACTGAATGGGGCCATGGGAAGAAACCACGAGGAGGGTGGCCTCACTACAGAGGCACTGTTGTTTTTGTTAGCGGTAAGGTAGTGTTGCCATGATTTTAAGTTAAGATTGTCCTCTTAACAGTGCTTGTGCAATATATATAATGGTTCTGCATTGTAATTCTTGGAAGAAAGTGTTCCTGGAAATAAAATTTAAAAAAACAAACAAACATGCAAACAGAGTATAATAAAAATCTGACATCCACCAAAAGCTGGGCATTATCAGTAACATCTGTAGACTCATCAATGGCCAAAGATAGGCAGGGTACACTCTGAATAGCTGCATCAAGCTGTACCACATCATCTTGATATTTCTGATTTTCTGGTTGCTGTCGAAGCTCACATTGGTATGTGTTTGATTTTTTTTTTTTTTTTTTTTTTTCAAATAATGTCTCAACAACACCGTGTAAACACTCCCTCACAACCGTCCCATCACTCAGTTTTTTGTTTTTTTTTTGCCCCAAAATCCACGATACCTTTAGTGAGCATTCCTTTGCTTGTTGCTGGGCTGTAAATGTATGCGTGATGAGTCGGGTAGATCGGTCATACTGGGCTTGTAGCTCGATTATTTTGCGTGCCCTCAGCTCGGACTTCAGGGGATAACTTTGCTCACAAAAGCTGTACTTTGTGTCGTAGTGGCGCTTCACGTTGTGACTTTTAATTAATGCCACGCTTTCGGAGTGTGGCGATAGGCGTGTATTAATTTGCGAGCGGTCAGTGCAGAGGACTCTAATTTACACGAACAACGCCACCTTAGGAGTTTCACCTAAAGAATATTCTTTTCACAGTTCCTCTGGTAGGGTTCCCAAGGACACCCATGCACGGGCACCTCGCACAAATACCTACAGGCAACAGTAAGGTAGAAAAAGTTTATTTAATTAGATCTTTTTTTAAAAGGACAAACAAGTCACTTTAAAACACACACACACAATCTAAAGATCAATGAGAGTGAGTAATCCCCAGCAGTTTTGACACAGATGTTAATAAAGGTAAGAAAGGATAAGTGAGACCCACTCATGAACTTTGGCCGAGGCCACGGCAACCTCAGGGAAACACAGCAAACCAACACAAAAATAAACATGCAAACAACCAAGATGAACAGACCTAACCAAGGACATGGCATACCTAAGGGTCATTGTAACATTGCTGTTTGTGGCATGAATCACCCAAAGCCATTATATGACTCACCTAAAACATCACCCAGGGGCAATTCAGCCTTCACCTTTTTAGGGGCACAGCACAGACCTCAGTCTCACTTGACAATGCTTAAAGGTCTTCGTACGACGGATGGGTTATTTTTTATGAAAATGTTCTATCTAATATATGTTACTGTTTTCTAATGGGTAGTGTAGGTATACTTTTCCCTTTATTTCATCATTTCTTTGCTGACTAGAAAAATTCAAGGAAATTTTAGGTTATTTTCAAAGATTATATTTACCACTCTCCATAATCATTTATTACACTAAAATGTAACTGGGAATTTTTTTTGCTTTGTTTTTTTAGTCAGTTGCAATGAACTTTTCAATTAAATAACCAGTTATTGAGGTCCTCTATTTCATGGTAATAATCGTCGTTGGCCATGTGCTGACAAGCATAACAGACAGGGGGGATGAATTCTTTGTCGAGTGGCTGCTGATGAGGAATGACACTGAAGTACTTCCTCCACTCAAAGTAACGCATGTATGCCTCCTCATCCTTGTCCAGGTAGAGCAGATACTGTGCCAGGGCCTTTGCGTCTGCAAAATCATGAATGTGAATAAAGGAGTCTGAAGGGAAGTACATTTCGTAGTTGGCTCTTGGAGGACCCAAAACTACAGGAACTGTTCCTGCTGCAAGGGGTCCGTTGACCTTCTCTGTGATGTAATCTTTGTAGATTGAGTTCTCCAGTGACAGGTAAAACTTACAGCTAGCAATGGTCTGGTAATATTGATCAGACTCCAACCTGACCCCTGTGTACGCTTTGCCGAAAACATCAACGTGAATATGTTGGGATAGCTCACTATAGAATTGCTGTCTTGCACCAGTGAAAGAAGCAGAATTGCTGACGACCCAACACACAGTTTTGTTTTTAGTGGGCAGAACTATTTTCTCCATCAGATTTTCATCTCTGATAGTAAGAGGGTACCTGGCTACAATGTCTGAATCTTTCCTGTAGTGCAGGGTCATATTGAATAGTATTTCCAGCCCTGGTATCCGGTATGTGTTCATTGGAGGTTCCAGGTAGAACCAAATCCACCTCTGAAAAAATGGGCGTGGCTCCTTTGGCAACCATTGCATATTCCAGTCTATTTCTCTGTGGAAGAACAGGATAGCCTGTGCTTTGTTGTAAAGGGATCGGTCATCTGTGAGCTCACAGCTGTCAGTATTGTAGTATACTTTGCAAGAGTCGTATGCAAACTTCTGATCATACGGCCAAGTCCATAAAAGGATGAGGGGCTTTCCTGATGTTTCACTTCCTCTGTCTTCTACAGGTGTTTGGAATGACAAAGGGCAAGTAGGAGTTGAGCTAAAACACAAGTAAGTGAACAGAATACAGCTATTGAAGCCAAGACCTGCAAGGAGGAGTCTTTTCTTGGAAATGCTGAGAATCATCTGTGGAACAAGATAAAGATATAATCAGACATTTTACAGCCAACAGTGCAAAACATAGAAGAAGCTGCTAGGACAAAAGTGCTTCAGCGTCTTCTTGTTTTGTATTGTAACCAGCAGGGTGCGCTATGAAACAGTTTACAATAGGTGAATATAAATTAAAGAGAGGAACCAAATTTTTTTAAAGCTGTCTTATGAATTAGAGCATTTAAGTGAATTTAAGTGAAGCTCACTGTTTCTTCATCCCAGATACGTCACGAGATTTGTGACAGGGATGGCCATTTCTGTGCTTTTATCTGCTTTTAACTTGCTCCAGGCATCCAGGGATTTCCTTTGCTACCTGGTTGCAAATAGCTGACAACTACATGCTGGTGACAGCTGCTACAGGAAAATAGTTGGCCAATACAGCTGATATGGTACCAAACACAGGTACAACTATGCTTCTGCTGTGGCTACCGATGTATCACTTAATTACTTTGAGGAACAAAACACATATCAAGGGATGAATGCTAGCCACAGTTGTGCATGATGGCTTTTCAGCTACAGGCTCTTTTACACTGGCTACCCATATTATGGCATTTGAATTTATTTTTGGAGGAGTGAGCTTTCGTTCCGAATTTGAAAACGTGACCTGACATTGAACTTATTAATTCTACAGATTGTGAACTGATATTTGTTCAAGTTCAGTTTAAATGTGAATTTGTACCCTGGTGATTATTATATGATCAGAAGTCTGTGTAGATTCTCACTCATCCAGGTCATGGTTATCCAAAGTAGATCTCTCTGTGTCAACTGGACTGAAAGGTTTCCTTGAAGATGTTTCGTCCTCTCTCCAGAGAGCTTCTTCAGGTCTAAGTTTGCTGGGGCAAAGCTTGAACATATAGCCCTGTGGACCATCAGCATGTTAATGACCCGGGTGGTCACCTGAGAGTCGTTGGCGGGGTGGTTGGCAGGGTCGTTCCTCTAGTTTTGGTTGGGGTGCTTCCCCTTTGTCTGTTGGGTCACATGTTAATGAGTCACCAGACCAGGTCTGGTCAAACGGTGTGAATGTTTGGAATGCTGACGAAAAGAGAGGAGGACTGCTTGTATGTGGGTGACAGAAAGAGCCTCAGTCCCAGCCCAGCAAACTTAGAACTGAAGAAGCTCTCTGGAGAGAGAGCGAAATGTTTTCAAAGAAACCTTTAAGTCCAGTTGACACAGAGAGATCTATTTTGGATATATGACCAGAACAAAGTTACGTGGCTGCATTTGCTCAAAAAGTTGATATGTGAGATCAGGTACCACAAACGTGATTAATGAAGGAGATAAAAACCTACAATGAAATAAAACATTTGACAGTGTTGTTTCCTCTTCTTTGGATTACAAGAATAATAATGATAAAACAGAGATCTAAAATGATACAAAGCAGGCACATTTTTGTGGGAATGAAATACATACCTTGATTGAAAAGAGAAATACAGGAAGTCCATTTGTGGGATCCAATAGACAAGCAGGTCACTGGTGTTACAGGAACGACTCTGCAGTGCACTGTATGAGCAGCTGAGAAGATCATGGGTGTCTCTCTTTCCTGCCTTCGGGACATTTACCACACCTCCCTCACCCGCAAGTCACCAGGATTGCAGGTGACCCCACCCACCCATCTCACAGTCTCTTCAGCCTGCTGCTGTCGGGGAGGAGACTGCAGAGTCTCTGGGCCAAAACCAGCAGGTTCAAAGACAGGTTTTTCCACCACGCAGTCAGGATGTGGATAATGCTGATGATGGGGGAGGTCAGACTGTCATTTTGAAAGAGTTACTGTTGTTTGGGGGAATCAAGGGTTTTGTTTCCAAATGACGACAGAGAAAACCAAACCAGTTAAAAGTTGAGACATACTGGATGGAGCTGATCTAAAGAACACCATCACACTGGAGAACATGGGCATCGATCCCACTACCTCTCACATGCTAAGCGAGCGCTCTACCATCTGAGCTAGTTCCCCTTTCTGACAGGGATGTTGAGCCAAGCAAACTGGAGAATGAAAAGACATATAAGAACAGTCCCATGTGGTCAGAGTCTGATACAGTTTAAGCATTTACCGATGATTAAAATGTAGTTGAAAAAAAAATCCTGTGGGGAAAAACTTGAGATGAGCTGCTGAACTTCAGTTAATGCCAAAATGACATCATTCAGAACTGCTTTTTTGATAAACCGTAGACCTCTGACTCTCAAATAAAAGTTGATCTAACATCTCTTTTTGTTGTTACATAGCAGTTCCATCTGACAACTGCCTGAACTGCTGGTCTACCTACAGAAGCTTCTACCTGCTTCCTGTAATGACGCTGTGCAGGTCAGTACGGGACGCCACCATTTCCACACAGGGATCAGCATTTATCAATCTGGACGTGAGCAGATGATACTATCGTGGACAGAAGTTAGAGTCAGGGTGGATTTGTGGTGCAAATCTGAAAATAATGATTAAACAAACCTCAAACCAGTCATTAAGCACAGGCAGCCACATATTCTGTACAGAAGAAAAACTAAAATACAGTAAAATAATATAAATATATTTGTCGTTTTTAGGGAAGCATTTTGCATTCAGCTGAAAAATAACAAATTTTTGGTAACTGGTGAACCTGCAGAGCAGCAGCGCAGCGTCAGGGCAGCACGTGAGCTCGCCCACGGCAACGCTGGTCTCCTCATTCTAATATTTAAGGGCTTAACATGTTAATGATGATTGTTGTCAGCCGCCACATTTATGAAGACTTGATCATTTTAACGCTGGGATCGGTCAGATCATTCCATGAATCACGTGTCCTATCGTACCAGGAGTAATCCGCTCAGATTTGCGCTCGTCAGCTCCAACTTAAACACAACAAGAACAGCATTAAGAGGTAAACAAGCACAAAAGTGATGTGCAACTACAGGATTAGTGCAAGCAGTCAGCTCAGAAACCAGACAATTAACATAGAGAGAGAGTTCAACAGTCTTATGGGCTGTGGGATAACTCTGTTCCTGAGTCAGCTGGTCCAGGCCCTGATGCTGACAACAGCTGGAACAGTGTTACTGGGCTGGTGAACTGAGGAAAGAGCCCCTACATGGATGGCAGCTCTCTTATTGAGTCCTCAGCCTGAAAAGATGAAGAGCTGCTGTGCAGCCATTTTTGTGGGGACATTAGTGTGATGAGTCAGGACCTCAGTGATGTGAACTGTGAGGAACCTGGACAGAACCTGGCAAAAATCTCCAAGAGAGCCTGGCTCCACCAACTACAGAATACTTCTACCTGTATACAAACGGCAACTTATCAGTTCTGGAAACTGTAAGAAGAATCTTCTTTTCTCCAAGAAAGCTTCATTTCATGTAGCAACATTGTTGGCAGGGCTTGAACGCATGCAGGGAGATCCCAATGGAGTTCTAATCCATCGCCTTAACCACTCAGCCACAACAACATGGCTAATATGCAATGTCAGGTAAAATCAGAGTAAAAATATGCAGAAAACTCTATAGGTTAATACATGGAATGGGATTTCTGTATCTTCTGCTGGTGAGTTATTTTCATTTTAAATGTATTTGATGAAGTAAGATTTTGTTAAAATTCCATACAGAAATTTTTTCTTTGTCAGCTCTCGAGTTACTAGGTTAGAGTACAAGATAGACGTGTCTGCAAAAGTGACCTTTTCACTTAGAAGGGCCTCTGTGACTTGTCTTCAGAAACACATCACTGACAGAACGTCAAGAGTGGGATTTGAACCCACGCCTCCAAGAGAGGCTACGCCCTAAAAACAGCCTTTTCAACTACACAACCATCCTGACAAGCCCAGCCAGTTTACACCAACACCGTGGGCCGTCTCCTTCTGTTGTAAGCCAGCCTCATGTTCATTGAGGCTGCCTTGTTTTTACATTGTTGAATAGCATTCACAAGCCTCACCTGGTCAGCTGTCACAGTGCGAAAGTCAGTTTGCCAAAGACCAGGATGAAATTATGCCCTGGTTGAATTAAATTTTTCTAGATATCTCTGAAGCCTAACCAGTCAAACCAGTACCGAAACTACAGTACTGCTAAAACAAGTTCCTTCCATTAGCCTCAGAGGTCTGAAGTCAGAGCAACAGCAGAGTTGTCAGCATCCAGTTGAAATAGGGGGTAACTGCAAAGCTAAAAAAAAAAAAAAAAAGTGATGAAATAATAATATAAAGAAAATAGGGCAATAAAACCAAATCAGCAAGCCTTAAGGTGAGGAAGCTGACAAAACAAAGAAATCAATGGGACACAACCACATAGAAAACAACAGAACATTTATGTGCGAATATGAAGTGGAACTCTCAGGGCTTAAAAGTTTTGTCATTTGTTCCTTTTTTTTCCTTTTAATGTTGACAGGGCTGTGGTCGAGGGCTGAACCTCCAGCTAAAGCCTACTGATTCAGGCTAGGGTTACACAAACAGAAAGTTAATACAAATCACAGGGCAGGGAGGACGCGGGTGGTTCTGTAAGCCTACCGTTAATGCCAGTTGTGGACCTGGTGTTGAGGAAGAGAGAATGTGAAAAAATAATGACTACTTCTGACGCTGCTACTAGCGCCAGTCTGGAGGATGAAGGTCTTCAGGACCGCAGCAACGAAGAGTGAGATGGAGAGAGCCTAGCAGTGCATGGTGGCCGGGATTAGTGCCGTGGAGTGGTGACAAAAGGAATAAAATAAAACCCATCCTTGCCTACCTGTGGCGTCCAGACACACAACGGAAGTGTGCACCAGCTGCTGGAAGGGGCGGTGCTACGGTCTTAAGGGGTTTTTATAGATGGCTAGCAATACTCAAAACTAAAGCGGACGCCCTGCAATGTACACAAAAGAAGGGGAATCAATAAATAAAGACAAAGGCTTTTTCTGCCACGATTACAATGTCGTTCCCATGTTGGTGCACACAAGCTACATGTCAGGAGAGGGATTTCAACCTACGTCTCCAGGGAAGATTGTTTCACTGCCGATTTGTCAGGGTTCGAGTTACAAAGTCAGAATACAAAATTCCTACGTCTACAAAAACTACTCTAACCCTACCCTAACCCTAACTCCCCCAACCCTAACCCAACCCCTAACCCCTGCCTGGACCAATAGCGTCACCTGCTGTACAGAGTGATGCATCACAACTCACTGATGACCACCCACCTCTTTTAACGTCTACACCGGCTGATCAGGGGGCCTTCCTGGTGACGGCCGTCACCCCACCTTGGGCCCAACCTCCGGTTCCCAGACCTCACAGCGAACCGATCCTGGACCTGGATGATGAATCGCTGTGCAGCCTCCTGACTGAATGCAAGGAGGCCAATCCACCACTAGGTACTGCTTACCGGACTCAGACACACAATCATACCAGATGGGATACCTGGGAAGGTACTCAAAGCTGTGCCAACCAGCTCTCACAAGTCCTCTCTACCATCTTTAAGATCTTCCTGGCACAGGCTACTGTTCCACCCTTCCTGAAGTCCACAACAGTACTTCTGGTGCCAAGAAAAACCATCAACAGACAGATGTTCGAGCATCACCACACATCATGATCCAGCAGATCTGTTCATTTTGGTTGGATTTTGATCTCCTTTTTTAATTTTTTTTATTTAACCAGGTAAGTCCCATTGAGATTAACAATCTCTTTTTCAAGGGAGTCCTGGCCAAGACAGCAGCACAGGTCAACAACAGCACAAATACATGACACACACGTTTAACAATCATAATAAGTAGTTACCTAAAAACAGCTACAACCACAGATTTCCCGAACACGTATTATTTTTGAAGGTGACTGTTTAGTAACGATCATGTTTGATTTCTGATCTATGGTTGCCTTTCGTATTAGTTCAGCCCAGATGGTTGAAATGTTTTGATATGTTAGCATTCCACAATCTTGTTGTACCTGTTTTATTTTTCTAACTTGTGCAACGACAATAAAGGCGACTGGATGCAGTTTTCAGCTCCACGCGAGCTCAGGACAGATGGACATGTTGGACCTGAGGACAGAAATGTGAAGAAGTCAGCGTGCATCAGCAGTTCTCCACCAGGACTGGCTCACATGGTGCTACCACAGAGGTCTCTGCTCCTGGCTTTGTTCTTAAAAGCTGATATCACTTCCTTCACATGGTCCATTTCTATTTTGTTGCAAGGGTTTTTCCAGCTTCAGGCTGATGGAGAACCAGAAGGCACCTGCCTGCGTGTTTGTGTCAGAAATGACTCAGAGGACCAGAGGTTGTCTTTTCTCAATAGATGTCGCCCAGAGTTTATTGAGGAAGAATACATGAGCCAAATGGAAGCAGAAGAATAAAAAGACATGAGGCAGAAATAGTCAGGGTCCAGTGCCTTGTGTTGGTATCGTTTCTCCAGAAACGTGACTGCTGGCTGCTACAGCTGGATGTTGGGCTGTTTGTCAGCATTTCACTAAATAATCTCATCAGTGTGGTCACAGTCAGCCTCACGAGGGGCTGGGGAGCCACCCAACATGGGCACCTTGGTAAGGGGCTGGAGGGGGGTAGCGCCATGGTTGAGCCTGGGGCTGCAGAGGTGGGTCCTTGGGGGGTCCAGGTCTAGAAGTGAGGCATCTGAATGGTTTGATGCAGGGGCCATTCTAGGGTCAGAAGGGTGCTGAGCACCAATGAGCCCCACCACAACCACCCACCCATTTTCCACACAAAACAGAACATTTGTTCATTTAACATTTATCTTAATGTTTTAATGTTTAATTGAAAAATAATTTTGGATAATCATTAGGAGCTTTATGAGAAAAGAGCAGCATATTTTGGGAAATCTGACTAGAAAGACATGCACATCTGAAAAGTTTAATGAAAAATGTAATTCCACAAAGGCGTTAAAACCTTATCAGTTTAAAACTGGTTCAACTAACTCAAAAATCCTGAATTTCTGAGACCTTTGCAGAAAACCAGCTTTATTGTGACAGTTTACACAGACAGCTTCCTCCAAGAAAACAAACACAGACCTTCTTCACTCAGCTGTTTCTGGAACCGTTAACTCTTGATCTCCAAGGTAGCCACTGGACACCAGAGTCCGGAGACACATCAACAGCCTGTAAACCAGGCAGAGCTTGGTCTGTGAGTGCCTGTGGTTTAATCTCAGTATCTCTCATTTTCTGACATTTACTCTTCTTCTTCCACTCAATTCAAATGAACCTGAGTGTCCATTACTATCAGAAACACAGTCTATAAAACTCTCATGAACGTGACTCCTGTTATATCAACAGTCATCCTCCAGTTATTTACAAACGGCCACCTCTAACCTACCTGGTTGCACACCTGTGTGAACTTGCATAAATCAATGTACCTGACCTGATGGCATCGGGTCAGGTACCTGTGACCTGTGACCTGATGTCACCACAATCAGATTTACAAACATATAACTCTCTGACTATCTTATCCAATATTTGATTGGCAGCAGTTATGTTTAAGGGTTATGTTTAAAATCTCATATCAGCATTCTTTACACATACAAACTGTAGTGCAAAACACATTTAACTTGTTCTTACATTCACTTATGAATAAAGTCCACCCAGACATCGATAACTTGTTGGTAGAATTGTTCTGTCTTCTTTTAGTGTTAAAAGTGTTTAGATATGTATTCTTCCATTTTTAAAGTAATTCCAGGGGAATAAATAAGTTGCTGCTCTTCGTGCTAACTCTTGCTAACTGACCACAGTCCAGCAGCATCCGGTCACTCTGCAGCTGCTGAACCATTAGAATCCTTGGCATCACTAGCGCCCCCTATCATGAGGCACGAGCACTGCGTGCCTCAGCTAGTGCCTTTTTTAGCCGCTTAATGATCGCTCAAACACGTTCTACACATAGTTGTTGACAAGAAACGCTCCATTATATATTATATACGTCAGCTAAACTATGAAAATTTCTCAGCCAGCATCAGCTGAACTAGGCTTCTTTGTTTTTCCCAAACAGACCCCTTCAGAGGTGATTCACCACTACCTTCAGCCCCGTTTATGGGGTTCAAATGGTCCTTTGTCCATTTTTAATTTTGCAGAGCGCTCCCACTTGTCACCAATGTGCCCACACTCGGCTTAGCAATGTTCAGTGTGCAGATTTTAAAAGGTCTGCTTACCATTCTTTCTGTCTTGAGACCCAGTTGAGTGCGGGTCCACCACCAGCTGGCAACAGAGCGCTGTGTCGGGGAATTGGGCCTCTCCCAGGGTGCATCCTCACGGAGAGCCTCCTCCTCCTCCTCTCACCATTTGTTGCAAGGATGTTTTCCAGCTTCAGTCCGATAGACAATCAGAAGGCACCTGCTGCGTGTTTGTGTCAAAAATGACGCAGAGCACCAGAGGTTGCCTTTTTAAAAAAATGTTGCCCAGAATTTATTGAAGAAGAATATATCAGCTGAATGGAATCAGAAGGACAAAGAGGCATGAGGCAAAAATAGAGTACTATACTGCATATACCATCTGGCCCTGCACTTTTCATTCTGTAATTTCATTATATGCACAGCTATAAAACATAGAAAATGTGTTTCTTAAAATTAGTCCTTTACTGAATCAAAGAAGTAAGCTAGAATGTATCATTACGCACACACATGGCCTAAATTATTAGCTGATTATGAATCTTGAGGATGAATCCTTGGCAATTTAGGGTTTTAACTGTAACATTAAATGTCCTTCTTTAATTTGTTATGCCCTTTCTCCTTTCTCTAGGTGGGGTGGCAGCAGCTGAGTAAATGTCATTGCAATTTTTCATGCCAAAAAATTGCCATTTTATTCTGTGAATTTGTATTCGAATGAATGTAGTAAGAGACATTTAATTCCATAATGCATGACTTTACAGCTACAGCTCATGAGCAACTGCCATTAATTGTCAGCTCTGTGGTTTCCAGTCAACAACATTCCCTCTCGGAACTCATCCCAGTGAACAAGTCATGTATGATGCAATCTGGCAGTAACGGGCCATCAGGGTCAGCAACGCCTTCTGTGCTGGTCCAAACTTTTTTTTTTTTGTAAATACTTAAATAAAATTATTATTCATAGTCGTCCTGTTTATGTCGTATTATATCCTCTTGGTGGTGCTGTTTCCAGTGTTGTATATTGTGGTGGAGTTTTTATCCAATCATATTTCAGCTAGCTTGTGTTGCCAGGTTCTCTGAAATCTGCCTAGGTACCTTCTGAATCAACAGAGCTGGTTTTAGTGTTAGACCGCTGTAAGTGAATGGAAACAGTCAGTGTCGACAGCCAATCAGATCTCGGGACTGCGACACCAAGGCCAGCTGGAAGGTCTTACTCTGAACTGGACAGGACTGGACTGTTCCTGTCCTCTGATTGGATAAGCTCACTCGTGAGAGCCGGCACTTGGAACTAACTCTGAGCTAATCTTGGAGATTCAGCTACGGACAGCTAATGCTTTATTTATTAATGTTTTTAACCCAAGATGGCTGAAGGAGAAGAGATCGATTTGGCTGCGAATATACTAGCCACTCCATTTTCAATACGGACCTTTCATGATAAGCTGGATCTTGTGAGAAGAGCTAGCTCCGCTAGCTAGCTAGCGGCTAGCTTTGTTTTCAAATAAGCAGGCGCTGTGGATTATTTTTAACATGTATTTTGTCATTTTATTCCGTTGGTATTAAATCAGTGGTAGCGTATTGACAGAATAAGTGGACAAAATACTAAAAATATCTAAACTTCTAAACATCTGCAATTTATAATGTAAATAACATTACATGGCGCGTTGGCGAAGCTGTGACTGAAGTCACTTAAGTCACAATGAGATGATCAATTGTTTTTCTTTTGCATATTCTCAAAAACAAATGCAAATTATCTGTTTACTTTTATTTTCAATAAATAGTTTGTGTCGTTATCGTCTCGTTGGTGTTTTAGGCGTAAACGGCAACAGTGCGCAGTTTAATGGACAAACTTGTTAAGCTCACATAGTTTTGTTGACTAATCTCTTAAAATCAGTTTTGAAATATCTGTGATCTATAGTTTCCTACTCCTAGTTGTGAATGTGAGGTTATTGATTTTAAATGAATTAGTGTAGTGTAGTGTAGCTGACTAGCCTATATTAAGGTGATGAAATGTGTATCTGTGACTCTGTGTGGATTCTCGAGCTGAGCTACCATACTGATGCTATTCTGGGGTGTATTCATGATGACGTCACTGAAGGCCTAGACGTGAAAATGTGAATTGCATAATGTTAAAATCAACAAAATGCATTTTTACACTAATAACTTCATGTGTACAAATGCAAATGTCTCTGTATATAATCATTTGTGACATTTTCATTTCATCTTTCATTGTTTCAAAAAATACATTTCAATCAAAAACTTCCATTTGAAACTGAAACTTGAGGCGTTTTACAGTTCTGCATATAATGTTTTCAGTTCCAGATCTTTTCTTCAGGTTCAGGTCGTACGTTTTCAGGCTCAGACTTGAGGCCCTGAACCGATGTGCTGAGAGTGTGCAGGAAAGAACTTCTTGTAGTGGACACATGCACAAAGGGAAAGATGTCTGTCCCTGGAAAAAGGAAAGAGAAAAGAGGGAACTGAGGTTGTGTACACCTATCTTGTCCCAGGGACTTAGCGGCTGTCCCCAGTCCTGGCACCTCCCCAGGGTCACAGGTCAGCGAGCCAGAATCCATGTGAAGGGCCCCGATGCCTTACGGTCCTACCAATGCCCCTTCAGTGTGTGAGGCCCTCGTTAATGATGAGCTGTGGGTTGTGTCTTCGTCTGCTTGGATGATATTAAATCATTGATTTTAATTTCTTTTTACCTTCAGAAAGATCACACTCGTACAATTTCTGGTCGGTCACAGCATCAACACCACCCATCGCCTCCATATGCAGCCTGTGCACTTCTCTGGTGGTCTGATATTCAGGTGTGCTTTGGTGATGAGGTTATTGAGGGTCCTGGGGGCCTTGGCTGGGTCAAACACTCTGACAGGGACAAGGAGTGATGGACATTTCTGAGCAACGAGCATCATCCAGCAGGGAGAGAATCAACAACTAGACAGAATTCTCCTGGAGAAACTGGAGAGTTAGAGATGGGGAGACATTCTGAATATTTGTACAGCAAACCTTCTTTGAGAAATAGCTGTTTTACTAAAAAAAAAAAAAATGCCACTGTCAAACTAGAAAATCACATTTTGTTATTAAGGATATTGGGTTTGTTCCAAAGGTAACATTTCTGTGGAGAAGAATTGTGCTAGTTTGTCAGAGCCACACTAAAAGCAGCTGTTAGTGGAAGTTTAAAAGCTTTAGTGGGACGTCTGTGGAAAGTGGGATAAATATGAGACTGCTCTGCTGGAGAGGTATGGCATCCATAAGCAGAGAGAGCAGGATGAAGGGATGCAGCAGAGGATGACAGGGTCAGGGTTAGGAAAGAAAAGCCAGAAAGCTCAGCCAACCATTTTATTCAGCCCCAACATCATGATTGGCTGACTTTTATCAGAAATATGGGACAGTTGGAAATGGACGAGTTTTCACAAATGGTGGATTTCTGTTACATTTTAGTAGCAGATGCTTCTTAGCAGCATTAAAGGTAGAAGATTAGAAAAGTGTAAAACATCAGAAAAGGAAGGATGGATTTGCTATGAATAAATAAGCTTTAAGGGTTACATTTTCAGTTTGGGGCTAAAGTTAGCGATCAGAGCCGTGTGAATAAGATTTGATACTGATGAACACTTTCATCAAGAATCCAAAGAAGAGGACAGCACTTTACTTTATCTGACTGTTTTATTACTGAACAGATTTAAATGTCACACAATTAAACATGATGGTTCCAAAGTGGTAAAAATGACTTAAAATGGTTGTTTAAGACAAAATAAATGGAATAAACAGGATCTGAGCCTCATTAATATAGATGTTCAAATCAAACATTCAGGTTTAAAAGTATCATCAACACAAACACAGTCTGAAAAGCGTTACCGTGACAACCCCAGACTCTCCCACAGACGCTCTCCTGGTTGCCCGCTAACATCGACTGGACGGGGGACCTGGACCACAGCTGTCCAGCTGTGGTCCAGGTCCATGATCTACCTCTGTCCATGGGTCCAGCCCACTAACCCCCCCTGGCTTCCACTGGTTCCAGTCAGACATCACAGATGAACCAGCTTCTGCTTCCACCTTATCTGGCTACAGCATCCTGTTGTTACAGCGCAGAGCTACGTCGTTACCCAGCAGACAGTCCCCCACAGTCTGACTGTACTGTTTCCATGGCTTCACAGGAAGGAAAACCAGTCCAGAAATCATTCATGGAGCTTTACAGGCAGCAACATTCAGTTAGGAAATGATTCACTGTGAGCAGAAACCCACATTTGTCTGAACATCATGTAGCTAAAACATTTCTAAACATCACATCACCAAATGTGTCCTGACAGAAACCTTAAATGATCCTCATGTGTGAGCAGCCTCTCTCTGGATCCAGCAACCAAACCCAAACAGGTCCTGAAGCTGAGAAGCTTTCACATCCCCTCCTTGATCACCAGGTTTCACCATGAGTCTGGAACAAAAGACAGAGTGAAGATGAGAACGTACAA
This sequence comes from Pao palembangensis, assembly GCA_015343265.1. Taxonomy (NCBI): domain Eukaryota; kingdom Metazoa; phylum Chordata; class Actinopteri; order Tetraodontiformes; family Tetraodontidae; genus Pao; species Pao palembangensis. The sequence goes on along the minus strand of JABWDL010000260.1, from coordinate 2,224 downwards.
ATAACCAGTGAGTCCAGGTAACTGGTTAACATCTAATCCAGTAGACAAACTCTCCTCCAGTGCAGCAACCCTGGATCCTGAGGAAGCAGATGTCAGAGCCATTAAAACTGGGATGGCAGAAGACCAGTGTGACACGTCTCTATAAACCTGCAAACATCCCGTTTTAAATGGGCCTGAAGAAACCTGACTCCCACGGTGATGGTTCTCTCTCCACCCAGATGTCCTGCTACATGATCATGAGTGGTCTGAGTGACTGATGTCCTCAGCTTTACTGGCTGGACCAGCTGCACCACAGGAGCACCACTAAATGCTGCTCCATGAGGAGCCCAGACCCTCAGGAGGAGGTCCTCCTGGAGAAAGGAGCCCTGCTCAGCCTTTCCCTCCTGTGATGGTGGCCAAACCAGGTCCTACATCTCCTTCAGAGATGGCTCCTCTCTGCTCTTCCACCAGCTCTGCAGGTGAAGCTAAAAGGTGAGGAGACCCTGGAAACACCGACCTTTTGACCTGGCAGCTCTTTGCTGAATCTGCATCACTCTCAGCCAGAGCAGCAGCCATCACAGCAGTCAGCACACAGCCTGAAGACCCAGCTGGCTGTGCTGGAGTGACCTCTGTGGTTCTGGAGCACACACTCCTGAGCCTGCCTGTTCAGCTACAGCGCCCTCTAGAGGCTGCAGGGCTGCAGCAGCTAGACTGATGTCTGGACTGACACAGGGAGGTGGACACTGTCTCACCTGCAGCCAGACCAGCTGATCCACCTGAGATGTTTGACTTTCTCCTTCAGCAGAGGAGCTCCTGTTTCCACTGACCTTCCTGAAGGCAACACTCACACACATCTGCCCCGGTTTGACCACTGGACTCTGCTGCTACTATGAGGACCTAGAGTCTGGTTCCTGGAAGTTGTCAGTCTGATACGGCTCACCAAAGATGAGCGTGTGTGTGAACACACACTCCTCAGGCAGCACTGAGGCCTCACTGGGACGTGGGAGTTTGAATAGATGCTCCACTGTCATCTGGCCCCGTGGTTGAAACTGGTCTACAACAACTAGACCACAGAACTTCTGAAATGTCTCCACACCAGGTGAAGAGCAGCAGGTGAAGAGCAGCAGCGGCTAAAACGTGAATTCAGATCTGGTCCAAACTCCAGGTGTGTTTGTTCACCAGTCTGTCAGCAGCCTCTAGAACGTTAGCGATGTGCCTCAGGAGCTAACTCAGACGCCTTCAGAGAAGCTGATCTGAGCAGACTGGGATCTTTACAGTCCTGACTCTGTGTGTGTGTGTGTGCGTGTGTGTGTGTGTGTGTGTGTGTGTGTGTGTGTGTGTGTGTGAAGAACTGAGGCTGTAAATAAGCACCAACATCTCCATGGAGACATCCCAACAGTAAATCAGTGGTCTCAGTCGTCTCCTGAAGCCTGTCAACATTCTTCTAACAGCTTCACTGATCAAAGAGGGTCAGAAACAGGAAACAGTGGATCTCTGGTCCAATCCTGGTTTAGGTAAACCACTACTGAACCAGTTTGGACTGACTCTAATACCTGATCTCAGAGTCTCCAGTTTGTAGTTTGGACTGGTCACCAGATCAGACAGAAGCTTCACTCCTGAACCCAGCAGGTCGTTCCCACTCAGGTCCAGTTGTCTCAGATGGGAGGGGTTGGACTTCAGGGCTGAGACCAGATGAGAACAGCTGATCTCTGATAACCAGCAGCCTGATAATCTAAATAAAGAAAGAAAAAAACAGAATTAATGTCCTACAAAATGTGTTAAAAACAATGAAATGTTAAAGAATGAAGTCAGCAGACTGATTAAAGAGCAGATTGCAGGTTAGACACCACCTCACACTGATGTTAGATCAAGATTGTAGGGACGTATTTTTATTAAAATTATATTTATAAATGATGTTTAAAGGCCTTTGGAGGCATTTATGTGATGAAATTCTACTTCTGCATTTGAAAAAGAGGCTTGACCAGAAGTGACTAACGAGAGGGAGAGCGGTCAGTTTGTAGCCTAGCAAACATGGAATCTAGAGCTAATCCAGAGCCAGAAGAGACCTTCAATGTTACAGTTCCACTGATGACGGACGGCAGCCCTACAGTCATGAGGCTGTGAGAGAGCAGAGAGGAATCAGGGGAAGAATCAACGGTCAGAGGAGAGAGACAGAGCTGTGGAGCAGGAGAATGAGTGGAGAGTCGGCCAGGTGTCTGGGTGAGAGACCGCTGGTAGCTTCCAG
>JABWDL010002827.1:0-10110 GCA_015343265.1 Pao palembangensis | reverse complement strand
CGCGATCTCATTCTTTCTTGTCAGAATTCATCTCATCTTTGTTTTGTTGAGTTCAATAAAACTGGGGGTGGGCGGGGGGATCACATCAGCAGCCATCAATTGATCATGTAGCAAGTGACCAATAAATAGTTAAAAAAATTGTCTTGACAAATTCAAATTCAAGAAATTCATTACTGATCTGATATTCTGTTCAACTAGCATCATATTTGACTTCAAACATCACTCAGTGATTTCATGCTTGATCACCTGCAGTTATGTAACATCTTCATTACTGATTACTTACAACAACCGTGTCCTCCCGGTGGAATATAATATCCACATTTACATTTTCATGGTAACTGAGACAGTGTCATATTGTCATCAAACAATCCCAACATTTCAAATCCATCAATAAATGTTTGTGATTGATCATAGAAATTAAATGTTGCTAAACAGAATTTTCAATCAGCTCTTTTGACAAGAGATTAGATTTGGTTGTCAGGGTTGGACTAAGAACCATTTTATAGCTCAAGAGTGCTATGTGAAACACCTAATGTTTTACATATTTAAATAAAAATATTAATTAGCCACAATGGCCAACCAGCGCTGAGATACCCCAGTGGTGGTGATGGAAGTTGGCTCGGTCATGAAACTGAGTGATAGTGTGATTATCAACACTCATCCTGATTTTAGATCATCCCTTTGATCTAATTTGTTTCCTCCGAGGCCAAAAGGTGTCAGCCTAGCTGATCTCCTCTGTCGATGGCAACAGAGTTGTCTGTTTGTTTGGACAGGATCGGGGAAGGGGCTGGTGATTGGCTTCCTTGGCTAATCTGACACGTCTGCAGTGACGTATCCCCACAATGACAGCGAGAGTGAGTGCGCTAGCCAGCATGGCACCCCCACTGAGGAAGAACATGGCTGTGTAGCTTCCTGTGACATCAACCAACCAACAGCAAAGGGCACGAGGAGCGGGAAAGTCTGCAGCAATGTCACAAAGAGGCAGCAGAGGCCTTCCATCATCACAGAGGGTAACATCCCAAACGGTAGGACACAGGTAGACTACACCTTGTGTAGACGGTGTCATCTGAAGGAGATCACTGACTGCAAAGTAGTGGTAGGTGAGAGTGTAGCCTGACAGCATAGGATGGTGGTGTGTGGGATGACTCTGGTGGTGAGGGAGAGGAAGAGGGCAAAGGCAGAGCAGAGGACGAAATGGTGGAAGCTGAAAAAGGAAGAGCGTTTCATGACTTTTAGGAAGGAGTTGAGACAGGAGACTGGGTGGTCAGGAGGTGCTTCCAGATAACTGAACAACTACAGCTAATGTGATGAGGGAGACAGGTAGGAGAGTACTTGGTGTGTCATCTGGAAGGAAAGTAGATAATTCAATTCAATTCAATTTTATTTATATACCACCTTTTACAATAAAATTGTCTCTAGGTGCTTTATGATACACCTGTGGAGGTATGGAAGTGTCTAGGAGAGGTGGCAGTACAGTTTCTGACTGGGTTGTTTAGCAGGATCTTAGATAGTGAGAAGATGCCTGAGGAATGGAGGAGAAATGTGCTGGTGCCCATTTTTAAGAACAAAAGGAGATGTGCAGAATTGTGCCAACTACTGAGGAATAAAGCTGATGAGCCATACAATGAAGTTATAGGATGAGTAGTTGAAGCTAGACTAAGGGCACACGTGAGTATTTGTGAGCAGCAGTATGGTTTCATGCCAAAAAAAGAGAACCACAGATGCAGTATTTGCTTTGAGGATGTTGATAGAGAAGTACAGGGAAGGTCAGAGGGAGCTGCACTGTGTCTTTGTAGATCTGGAGAAAGCTGATGACAGGATGCCCAGAGAGGAACTGTGGTATTGTATGAGGAAGTCTGGAGTGGCAGAGAAGTATGTTAGAGCTGTGCAGGACATGTATGAGGACTGTAAGACAGTGGTGAGGTGTGCTGTAGGTGTCATAGAGGAGTTCCGGGTGGAGGTGGGAGCGCATCAGGGATCAGCTCTGAGCCCCTTCTTGTTCGCTATGGTGATGGACAGGCTGACAGACGAGGTTAGACAGGAAACTCCATTGACAGTGATGTTTGCAGATGACATGATATGTAGTGAGAGCAGGGAACAGGTGGAGGAGAAGCTTGCAGGGTGGAGGTTTGCCCTGGAAACGAGAGGAATGAAGGTCAGTTGCAGCAAGACGGAGTACACGTGTGTGAATGAGAGAGACCCAAGTGGAAGAGTGAGGCTACAAGGAACAGAGATAAAGAAGGTGGAGGATTTTAGGTACTTAGGGTCCAGAGCAATGGAGAGTGGAAAAGAGGTGAAGAACCATGTGCAGGTAGGCTGGAACGGGTGGAGAAAAGTGTCAGGTGTGATGTGTGATAGAAGAGATTCAGCTAAAATGAAAGGAAAGGAAAGGGAAGGGAAGGGGCGGCATGGTGGTGCAGTGGTTAGCACTGTCGCCTCACAGCAAGAAGGTTTGGGGCTCTAATCTCAGCTCTGGTCTTTCTGTGTGGAGTTTGCATGTTCTCCCTGTGCATGTGTGGGTTTTCTCCAGGCACTCTGGTTTCCTCCCACAGTCCAAAGACATGCTGGTTAGGTGAACTGATCAGTCTAAATTGACCACAGGTGTGAGTGTGTGAGTGCTTGTCTGTCTCTGTGTTAGCCCTGCGATAGGCTGGTGACCTATCCAGGGTGGACCCTGCCTCTCACCCCTTGACAGCTGGGATAGGCTCCAGCAGACCCCTGAGACCCAAGTGTGGATAAAGCAGGTACAGATGGATGGATGGACGGATGAAATGAAAGGTGTACAAAACTGTGGTGAGACCAGCGATGTTGCTTGGTCTAGAGACAGTGCCACTGAGGAAAAGGCTGGAGGCAGAGATGAAGATGCTGAGGTTCTCTTTGGGAGTGACCAGGATGGACAGGATCAGGAATGAGGACATCAGAGAGACAGCACATGTTAGAGGTTTTGGAGATAAAGTCAGAGAGGCCAGACTGTGATAGTTTGGACGTGTCCAGAGGAGAGAGAGTGAATATATTGGTAGAAGGATGCTGAGTTTTGAACTGCCAGGCAGGAGGCCTAGAGGAAGACCAAAGAGGAGGTTTATGGATGTAGTGAAAGAGGACATGAAGGTAGTTGGTGTGAGAGAGGAGGATGCAGAAGACAGGATTAGATGGAGACAACTGATTCACTGTGGCGACCCCTGAAGGGAAAAGCTGAAAGGAAAAGAAGAAGAAGACACAACCAGATCTGAAAAACCCAACTAGTAAAATTTTATACATGGCTAAAATGGTGTTTAAAACAATGAAACCGGTCAAGGCGGGCTAAAATGACCATGTCATCTCTGTAGTGGCACCTCCGCAGGGTGGCTGGTCTCTCCCTTAGAGACAGGGGGAAGAGCTCTGAGTAGAGCCGCTGCTCCTCTGCTTTGAGAGGAGTCAGATGAGGTGGCTCGGGCACCTAGTCAGGATGCCTCCCTGGTGAGGTGTTCAGGGCACGTCCCTCCGGTAGGAGGCCCCCGGGAAGACCCAGGACATGCTGGAGGGACTATGTCTCTGGGCTGGCCTGGGAACGTCTCGGGATCCCCCCGGAAGAGCTGGACGAAGTAGCTGGGGAGAGGGAAGTCTGGGCTTCCTGCTTAGGCTGCTGCCCCCGCGACCCGACCCCGGATAAGCGGAAGAAGATGGATGGATGGATGGATGGATCTCTGTAGTGGACCATGTGTACTGTCAGCAGCCTGCATGCATCCTCCTCCATACATCCACCAGGCCATGGCAGAAGACCAGCTGCCTCAGAGCGTGCTGGGAAGCTGGATGAGGCTCTGCATGATTGCGGTCTACTGCCCCCTCTTCAGTACAGTTAAAATCACCTCCTAAAAACAGGTCATCTGAAGTCCTGTGGTTCTGTAGCTTGTTGCCGACTGTTTCTAAGAAGAGCTTCCTCTCTGCACCATCGTTTGGAGCATAAATTCATATAAACAATATTAAACCCGTTAAAACCAGCTTCTAAAAGCAGAAACCTCCCAGGTCTGTTCCCCACCTGTCTGCCTCTCACATCCCTCACCTACCACCACCTGCTCTTCAGCTAACATCTTTTCCTGCCTAACAACTAACACACTCTGTTCTTCTTGAACGTGACCAGTCTCACCCTCTTGCTAATTTATTTCCCCTGTCTGAGCTTCCCAGTCATCTGTGAATCCCGCAGCACTCACACCAGGGGAGACGCCGACACCAGCCATCTCCGCAGCCGCAGCAGCAGCCGCTCGGTGCAATGCAGCGCGGGGCTTCGCACACGGGCCCCACCTTCCTGGCCTGGCTTCTCAGCGGTGGTGTTGGCTCGGAGCCATTTTAATAATGTGTCCTTCTTCCCCACAGTCGAAACATTTCATGGAGACAAAAAGCGAACTCTTCACCCTCCAGCTCCTCGCCCAGGTTGTTGAGGATCATGTAGACCTGCCTACGGTGGGAGACTACATGCTTCAGAAGAGGAGATCTGCACCCAGACAAAACCTTTTTTATCGGTGACACAATCTTCCCGTGTCTGGACAGCACAAAAAATCGTCACTGATAAACGGAGGAACATTTGACAGGGTGATTTTAGTTGGGAGCGGACTCAGTGGCAGAACCTCCTCAAACTTTCCTCCACAGGCAGGTGCTGACAGTGGACATGTCAGGGTCCGGCTTGCCGGCCCTCTGGGACATCACCTGAGTTGCCCTGCAGAGGGCGCGGGTCCCCAGGATCCAGCGGGGACCACGCACCTGCGGCTGATCACCTCATCAGCGGCAGATAAGAGGAGGCTGCCAGCTGGTCCCGTTTGCTGGATTATTGTCTTTTTGACTCTGACTGTTTGACGGTCTGTCTTTTTGTCTTTTTGACCCTGTTGGACTCTGTGTGTGCCTGTCAGTGCGCCGTTTGCCACTGTGGGTTTTTTGTGTTCCTGTTTTGGCTGCAAAGCTTCAGTTTATTTTCCCGGTCCTCTCGCGTACACCCAATAAAGGGTCTTTTCGTTCCTGAACCTGCCTTGCGTCTGCGTTTGGGTCCTCAACGCACCTCCAGACCGTAACAGGACACTGGGTTTGTCAGAGGCCAAGATCAGTGCAGATGGATGACCTGCAGAAAGATACAGAGAGAGAGAGAAGAGGGGGAGAGGGACACAAGTCCAGCTGGGACTCAACACCTCCCTGTAGAACTGGCTGCTGGCAGTTCTCTTTCCTCCCTTCTGGACATTTACCACACCTCCCTCACCTGCAAGTCACCAGGATTGCAAGTGACCCCACCCACCCATCTCACAGTCTCTTCTGCCTGCTGCTGTCGGGGAGGAGACTGCAGAGTCTCCGGGCCAAAACCAGCAGGCTCAAAGGCAGGTTTTTCCACCAGGCAGTCAGGATGTGGATAATGCTGATGATGGGCCAGATCAGACTGTCATTTTGGGGTCACATGGGGAGTCATTAAAATGAAAGAGTGGCTGTTGTTTGGGGGAATCGAGGTTTTGTTTTGAGAAATCCAGACCACTTAAAAGTTGAGACAAACTGCTGGATGGAGCTGATCTAAAGAAAAGCATCTCACTGGAGAATGTGGGCATCGATCCCACTACCTCTCACATGCTAAGCGAGCGCTCTACCATTTGAGCTAACTCCCCTTTCTGACAGGGATGTTGAGCCAAGCCAACTGGAGAATGAGAAGACATCATTGGGAACTGCTTTTGTCGTAAACTGTAGACCTCTGACTCTCAAATAAAAGATGATCTAACATCTCTTTTTGTTGTTACATAGCAGTTCCATCTGACAACTGCCCGAACTGCTGGTCTACCTACAGAAGCTTCTACCTGTTTCCTGTAATGACGCTGTGCAGGTCAGTACGGGACGCCACCATTTCCACACAAGGATCAGCATTTATCAATCTGGACGTGAGCAGATGATACTATCGTGGACAGAAGTTAGAGTCAGTGTGGATTTGTGGTGCAGCCCAGCAAAATCTGAAAATAATGATTAAACAAACCTCAAACCAGTCATTAAGCACAGACAGCCACATATTCTGTATAGAATAAAAACTAAAATACAATAAAATAATATATTTGTCTTTTTAGTGTTTTACTTGTTTGTTTTTCTTGAGAAATTCATTTTTGGTAACTGTTGAACCAGCAGCGCAGCGTCAGGGCAGCACGTAAGCTCGTCCACGGCAACGCTGGTCTCCTCATTCTAATATTTAAGGGCTTAACATGTTAATGATGATTGTTGTCAGCCGCCACATTTATGAAGACCTGATCATTTTTACTCTGGGATTGGTCAGATCATTCCATGAATCACGTGTCCTATCGTACCAGGAGTAATCCGCTCAGATTTGCGCTCGTCAGCTCCAAAGCTCCAACTTAAACACAACAGGAACAGCATTAAGAGGTAAACAAGCACAAAAGTGATGTTCAACTACAGGATTAGTGCAACCAGTCAGCTGAGAAACCAGACAATTAACATAGAGAGAGAGTTCAACAGTCTTATGGGCTGTGGGATAACTCTGTTCCTGAGTCAGCTGGTCCAGGCCCTGATGCTGACAACAGCTGGAACAGTGTTCCTGGGCTGGTGAGGGTCTGTTGTAATCCCATCATCTTCTTCCTGAACTGATGAAGAGGCCCTGCATGGATGGCAGCTGCCTTACTGAGTCTCCTCAGCCTGAAAAAGAAGAAGAGCTGCTGTGCAGCCATTTTTGTGACGAGTGCAGGTGATGTGCACTGTGAGGAACCTGGACAGAACCTGGCAAAACGCTCCAAGACAGCCTGGCTCCTCCAACTACAGAATGTGTGTACCTGTGCACAAACGGCAACTTCTCAGTTCAGGAAACTCCAAAAAGAATCTTCTTTTCTCCAAGAAAGCTTCATTTCATGCAGCAACATTGTTGGCAGAGCTTGAACCTGTGGGGGGAGACCCCAATGGAGTTCTAGTCTATCACCTTAACCACTCGGCCACAACAAATGCAGAAAGCTCTACAGGTTTATACATGGATTGGGATGTTTCTTCAAACAGTGAGTTCTTTACATTATAAATGTATTTGATGAAGTAGGATTTTGTTTAAACTCCACTGAGAACTTTTTTCCTTCTCTTTTGTGAGAGCTCGAGTTACTAGGTCAGAGTACAAGATAGACGTGTCTGCAAAAGTGACCTTTGCACTTGTTGATAGCAAGGCCTCCGTGACCTGTCTTCAGAAAAACACTCACTGACACAGTGTCAGGAGTGGGATTTGAACCCACGCCTCCAGGGGAGACTGCGACCTGAACGCAGCGCCTTCGACCGCTCGGCCATCCTGACAAGCCTGACCAACTCCTGGCAACACTGTGGGCCGCCTCCTTCTGTTGTAAGCCAGCCTCATGTTCATTGAAGCTGCCTTGTTTTTACATTGTTGAATAGCATTCACATGCCTCTCCAGGCCTGATGTCGCAGTGAGAAAGTCAATTTGCCAAAGACAAGAATGCTGAATTAATCCAATAAATGTGATTTTTTTTTTCTTTTAGATATCTCTGAAGCCTAACCTCTTCAAACCAGTACTGAAACTACAGTGCTGCTAAAGTTCCTTCCATTAACCTCAGAGGTCTGAAGTCAGAGCAACAGCAGAGTTGTCAGCATTCCAGTTAAAATAGGGGGTTAGTACAAAGCCAAAAAAGGTGATGAAATAATAATATCACACTGACGTCAATTCGATTCGAACGCTCACTATCATTGACGTCTATAGACATCAATTACATCATACGTTATTATTATTATTTTTTTTTACTGCGGGTTGCTAGGAAACAGCCTTTGATCAAAGATCAGCGTTTTTAAATGAGTATTTAGTGTCGTAATCTTCTAGATGGCGGTGCCGCAACTCAAGGCGGGTGCGCCGACCGCTAATCTGCGAGATCTAGACGACGAGGGAGAGCTGGCACGGCGTTTGAAATCCCGGAAGTTGAAGCAACTCAAAATCGAACGATTCTTCAGTGGCGGTGGTTCGGTGGTGAGTGGCGAGAATGAAGAAGACGGCGATCACGGAGAGGTGGAGCTCAGGAGACGATCACAAGTCGCGGACGACGAACCCGGGCCGGTCGGACCTTAGCTAGCGGTGTGTTGTGCCCGTTTTCCCAACTCCAGAGAGAGGTCTTGTGAGCTCGATTCCGATTCATCGGACGCGGGGCTGCCATCTGGATCAAGCGAGAGCAGCACAGCCTCGTCTCCAGAACGACGTGAGAGATGTAAGAACTTCTGACTAACTTGCATGAACGTAATTTCCTCTCACCAATTCCGAATCAGAATCAGACAGGCCACAGTTATTTTATTCATTTACTGTCTAATAAAAAAAAAAAAAAAAACCTAATGTGGCGCCAGTACTGTGTCCCCTTGCACACAGGAGCGTGCTACACAACTTAGCACACAAAAAAGAAATTCACTGTTTTGGGGGGTACACACACACACACACACACACACACACACACACCCACCAGGCATAACTGGACTGAAGTAGTTTGGATTCTTTGTTTTCAAATGTCAAAATTGTACATAGTTCAATTTTCGTAAATAAATGATTATTTTGCCATCAAACCCCATTTTTCAGTGTTTTTTTCAAGGAAACTAACTTGAGGTGTCACTAAAACAAAAAATATCTGCATTAAAGTCATTGTTCTGCATGACAGGTTTCTTTTCACAAAAAGCTCGTTTTCTCCGATGTTTGGTCAGAAACAGGTGTTTTTGCTGAAACTTAGCTATGTTCTACTGCTCATAACCAAAGAATGGAAAAAGGTAGAAACAAACTTTTTTTTCTGGTGAAAGAAGAGAGTCCAGTCTTTCTTTTGGTCGTTCCAGTGTTTTTATAGTCATGGCAGGCAATATTCTGTGGGCCTTGGACAATCAGTCAACTGTTCTAAAACCCTGGTGGTGTGGGCTTCTGTTCTTGGAACCAGCCGGTGGTTAAAGAGATATAAAGAAAATGGGTAAATAAAGCCAAACTAGCGATCTGTAAGGTTAAGAAGCTGATAAAACAAAGAAATCAATGGGACACAACCATATAGAAAACAACAGAAAATGTATGTGCAAATATGAAGTGGAACTCTCAGGGCTTAAAGGTTTCGTCATTGTTCCTTTTATTGTTGAATGGGCTGAACCTGCAGCTGAAGCCTACTGATTTGGGCTAGGGTTACACAAACAGAAGTTATACAAATCACACCGCAGTGAGGACGCGGGTGGTTCTGTAAGTCTATCATTAATGGCGGTTCCGGTCCCGGCATTGAGGAAGAGAGAGAATGTGAAGAGAGAATGTCTATCTCTGACGCTGCTACCTGGAGACTACTAGCACCAGTCTGGAGGATGAAGGTCTTCAGGACCGCAGCAATGAAGGGCAAGATGGAGCAAACCCAGCAATTACAGTTCTGCATATAATATTTTCAGTTTCAGATCTTTTCTTCAGGTTCAGACTTGAGGCCCTGAACCGATGTGGTGAGAGTGTGTCACAGCTGCTGGTCTGCTCCGGTCTTGCCCTCCCCTCCCTGCTGCTCCAGTCCCGTGTTCTTGATTGTGCACACCTGCTCTGTTTCCAATCATCCACACCGGCAGTTCATCAACAATCAGCATTCCCTATTTAAAGCACAGTTTCTGAAAGTCTAACCAAATGTGTCCTGACAGAAACCTTAAATGATCCTCATGTGTGAGCAGCCTCTCTCTGGATCCAGCAACCAAACCCAAACAGGTCCTGAAGCTGAGAAGCTCTTACATCCCCTCCTTGATCACCAGGTTTGACCTTTGACCTGGAACAAAAGACAGAGTGAAGATGAGAACATACAAATAACCAGTGAGTCCAGGTAACTGGTTAACGTCTAATCCAGTAGACAAACTCTCCTCTAGTGCAGCAACCCTGGATCCTGAGGAAGCAGATGTCAGAGCCATTAAAACTGGGATGGCAGAAGACCAGTGTGACACGTCTCTGTAAACCTGCAAACATCCCGTTTTAAATGGGCCTGAAGAAACCTGACTCCCACGGTGATGGTTCTCTCTCCACCCAGATGTCCTGCTACATGATCATGAGTGGTCTGAGTGACTGATGTCCTCAGCTTTACTGGCTGGACCAGCTGCACCACAGGAGCACCACTAAATGCTGCTCCATGAGGAGCCCAGACCCTC
>JABWDL010002820.1:0-10062 GCA_015343265.1 Pao palembangensis | reverse complement strand
TTTATTGTAAAAGGTGCTATATAAATAAAATTGAATTGAATTGAATTAAATGCAGCAGTGATTGCTAGAGCACCAAATGTGCCTGATCCACACACATTGTTAAATGATTTGAGTCCAGAAGCAAAAATGTTTTCTGTTGTAGACCTGAGCAATGCATTATTTTCTATCCCGCTACATCTAGATAGTCGATTTTGGTTTGCAATTACATTCAAGGGGAAAAGTTACACTTATACCAGGCTACCTCATGGATATTGTGAAAGCCCTACCATCTTCTCACAGGCTTTAAATAACTGTCTGGGAACATTTACATCTCCACACAATAGTCAGATTCTTTTGTATGTAGATGATATTTTAGTAGCATCTAAAGATGAGGAGAGCTGCACACAATTGCACTATTGAAACACCTAGCAAAAACTGGGAACAAAGTAAGCAAAATAAAATTACAATTCTATCAAAAGCAAGTAAAATATTTAGGACATGTGCTCACCGCAGAGGGAAGGCAAGTTGATCAAAATCGCAAGCAAGCAGTGTTGGCTACTCCAAAACCTGAAACTAAGAAACAGATTTTGTCATTTTTGGGATTGTGTAATTACTGTAGAAGTTGGATTCCGAATTATGCAGAAAAAATAACTCCATTGCAGAGTCTAATTTTTGAAACACCTATGGCAATGTCAGACAAAATAACATGGACAAACAAAGGAGAAAAAGCGTTTTGTCATTTAAAGCAAGCTATGGCAGGAACTACAGTTCTTGCCTTACCAAATTATGAGAAACCTTTTGTACAAACTGTAGATTGCAAAAATGGACACGACATCTCTATTGTTGCAGAAACATGGAGATAAAAACAGACCAATAGCTTACTATTCATCCAGGCTAGATGCAGTAGCGAGAGCCACACCAGTTTGTGTGCAAGCCGTGGTTGCAGCTGCAATGGCAGTGCAAGCCTCAAATGATGTAGTTTTGTTCCACCCATTAACGTTAAAAGTTCCTCATGCAGTATCAGTCTTACTTTTGCAAAGCAAGATGATGTTTTTGTCACCTGCACGACAACTTGCGTGCATGGCAACACTTATTTCACAGCCTTACATCACATTGGAAAGATGTACAACGCTAAATCCTGCAACATTGTTACCAACAACAGACGAAAGGAAATCACATAACTGTATAGAATTATCACAAGCAGTGAATTTACAAAGACCAGATTTAAAAGATACACCTTTGTTTAACACAGAACACATATTTTTGGATGGCTCACCACAAAATCGACCTGATGGCACAAATGCTACAGGTTATGCGATAGTAACCAAAGATAAAGTATTAAAAGCAGAACCGCTGCCATCAAACTATTCAGCTCAAGCAGCAGAATTAGTGGCCCTAACTGAAGCATGTAAGTTGATGAAAGATAAACGAATAACTATCTGGACAGATAGCCCAATATGCATTTTCAACATTTTTGTTGCACAGTGGAAAAATAGAGGTATGAAAACATCTACGGGAAAACCTGTCAAACACACAACTTCTAGATGCTATTATGCTGCCAAAGGTGGCTGTGTGCAAATGCGCAGCCCACACTAAAAAAGATGATAAGGTTTCAAAAGGAAACAATTTTGCTGATAAAACAGCTAAAGAGGCAGCGCAAGGTAATTTTGAATTAGTAGCCATGTCTCAAGAAAAACAAGAACCTATTGATCATAACATTCTAAAAGACATGCAGCAACATGCACCACAGTCAAAGAAAGACTGTTGGAAAAATAAAGGGGCTGTTGAAAACAATCAAGGAATTTTTTGTGCTCTGACAGGAAAACCTATCCTTCCAAAAGGATTGTTCAAATGGACGGCCATTATGAGCCATGGGCCTTGCCATGTCTCAACAGGAGGGATGGTACAGGCTGTTGAACAACAATTTGCTGCATATGGATTTAATAATTTTTCAAGAAATTTTTGTGCAGCGTGTCTGATATGTGCTAAACACAACCCACAAGGGAACATCAGACCAAAAAGAGGACAGTTTCCAAAAGCACAATATCCTTTCCAAACCTTGCACATGGATTTCATTGAATTAAACAGAGTGGGTCCATACAAGTACTGTTTAGTATTGGTGGATGCATACTCTAAGTGGGTAGAATTGGTAGCAACCAAACATCCAGATTCAATAACTGTGGCTAAAGCATTGTGCAAACATATCATTCCACAATATGGCATCCCTCAAGTGATTTGGAGTGACAATGGAAGCCATTTTGTAAACAAAGTGGTTGACAAAGTGGGACATCATTTTGGAATACAGTTGAAACATCACTGTGCTTACCACCCACAAAGTGCACGACAAGCTGAAAGAACAAATGGAACTGTGAAATCAAGGTTAAAGAAATGTATGGCTGAAACGGGAAGGTCGTGGCCAGACTGTTTGGACTTGGTTAAACTACACATGAGAATTACTAAACAAAGTGACACAAAGTTGAGTCCATTTGAAATCATTTATGGACGACCTTTTAGACTGCCATTAATGAGCACTCTGACACCTGAACAAACAGTGGAAGTAGATCTGAGTGACTACATGAGAAAAATGTTGAATGATAAAGAAGAAACTAACTAACGAAATGCCAGACTCCCCTTTGTTTCCACAGGAGGGATAATCTCCAGTGCGAGTTGGCGATTGGGTTCTGCTCAAGGTCATAAAGAGAAAGTGTTGGTCCAGCCCTCGGTGGGAAGGACCATTCCAAGTGCTGCTCACCACCCCTACAGCAGTCAAGGTTGCAGAAAAGCCATCGTGGATTCATCTCTCTCACTGCAAAAAACAGACGCCACTAGCAAGCAGCTCCACCGACTGAGAGGGGAAGTCTGACTAACAAAGGGGGATAGGCAATTTAGACCCTGTTCGTCTCAAGATCAGTGAAGCAGGGAGATCCTCCAGTCTTTAGGGGTTTGCGGCAGAGGTGCTGTAAAGGATGGAGAGGATGGGATCAGAACAACGACAACAAAGAGACAAGAGAAGAAGCTGGAGGTGTTGTGTGGGAGCACTGGTGACAATATTCTTTTTGTTGTGGCTATCTTTTGTATGGTTTGTGTTACAGGAAAAGAAGATACAGCTAAACCAAGAAAACGAGACAATGACTGTGTTGGATCCACCAAAAAACTCCACCAACAGACACAAAAGGGACTATGAAGTAGATGCAGAAGATCACCATGACAACTTGTGGTATCGTTGGGCAAATACTACAGCACGATCCTTAAATAAGTCAAATTGCTATGTTTTTACATTCATACCACATTATGCACAGCACAGCCCATATGTAACACCAGAACCTACATCTCTGTGCACATTAGGCGTGTGGTCTGTGATGATTGATGCACCAAACAATGTTTATAAGTATTTACCTAATTGTACTACTCTGGGAATACAAAACGTAACCCAATGGCGACTTCCACTACATTTCTTAGAACAAGTGAATGATACAAACTTACAAGGCATCACCATGACTCGTTGGTCTAAAAAAACCATAGTCCTGTATTAAACAGAAACGTATCATCAATCCTAAAATTTTGAGAAATAAAAAACAAGTGTTTTTGGGCACTTCTCATTGTGAGGATACTGTTAGGATTTTGGGTGTGTAGAGGACCCAAATGCAAAAGCAAGGCAAGTTCGAAGGGGAAAAAAAAATCCTTTTATTTGGGGAAGGGGAGAAGGTGGTGAACAAAAGGTGCTCCGGATGGGAGGATGAAAAACAACGAAACACAAGTCCGGTGTCGGCGCAGGTAAGTTCCTCTGCGGAAAGTTCATCAGGGAGCTCCGTTCTCAAGGAGAACGACAAGGTGATCCTCTGAGGAAAAAAGGAAGGATGACCTGAAAGGAAAAGCTTTCAGAGTTATTCCAAGCACAAAAAGGGATCGAGATATCACTCCTGCTGCAACAACGATCAGACACAGGTGAGCAGGTGGCTGATCCTTAAATAGACCCACTGATGGGTGATTCACCACAGGTGCGTCTGTCATCAGCGGAGGTCCGGACCACACCGCCCCCTGGTGAGCAGAAAAAAACACAGCAATCCTAAGTGGAGCACAGGCTCCTGACAGATACATTGCGTATCCGCACTTATGATGAAAACCCAGATAATCCACCTTCACACCACTTATGTAATGAAATGACTTGTGACGGATTGGAAATCTATCAAATTAATTGGACCAGAGTAGGGGTTTTGAGTAAAATTAAAGGATAGACATCATACCCTGTCATTAGTACCAGGGTTCCTGGTGGAAATGGTTATCCATGCCCACAGGACCATGTGTGGGTTTGTGGTCATAAAGTGTATTTGTACTTACCTATAAGATGGTGCGGAACTTCCTGAAAGTAACATCACTTCTCATGTATCGCCTAGGCCTAACAGACGAAGACGTGACACGCCCAAACCTAAGTCCCCTCCCCTCATAAGTGACATTAGAGGAGTTTCCATGGCAATGTTTCCAAGGTATGGCACAGCCTATTTGGGCCACCGCATAAATAATGTGTATTGGGCATTGGAAGATTTAGAATAGAATAGAAATACTTTATTGATCCCAGACATGGGAAATTGACTTGTCCCAGCAGCCTCGCTAGTATTAACATATTTACAACATATACAATGCAATAAATAATTATGACAATGTGCCACATGAAAGTACTACTGGAGCACATCACAGCACCAGGGCTGTGAGTCTCCGTCAGACGGACTTATTGAACAGGGTTATTGCACTGGGCAGGAAAGATTTCCTGTATCTGTCTTTGTGGCAGCGGAGCTGAATCAGTCTGTTTGAGAGGGAGCTCCGCTGCCTGTCCAGGAGTGGGTGGAGAGGGTGGACACTGTTCTCCAGATTGTGAAACAATTGCAGGATGACTCAGAGAAGAGGGCAATGAGAGCTATGATTCTTCAAAATAGAGCTGCCTTGGACTATCTCTTAGCCCGGGAACGAGGAGTGTGTGAAGTGGTTGGAGACTATTGTTGTACATTCATTCCAGATTCATCTGCTAAGTTTTCTCTTATTCAAGAAAGATTAGACCACATTCATGACCAGCTACAATCACAGAAAGACTCTGGAACCCTCTATCCTGGTTTGCGTCAGGAGGATGGTCATCAATACTGTTGAAAATTGCTACACCTGTGTTTATTGTATTGTTGTTATTTTGTTTGTTTACTGGATGTATCTTACCATGCATACGCTCTATGATGTCAAAATGGGTTGATCAGTCTGTAGCAGGAGTCATGATGAGTGAAGATTTCAAAGCTTTACTGATGGAGTGCAATGATGACCATGATGATGATGATGTTTAATAAGCTGCAATAAGTGATTGAAATTATGAAAACCTGAGATGGAGTGTAATCATTTCATGATGAAAATGCAGTTATTAAATGTTAAACAGGAGGGAAATGTTAGAAAAATATTATGTTATCATTTAAAACTGCTCATCTTTTCTAAAGTGTGTATGTGTGCCTAGAGAAGACTTGTTTAGAGTTTGAAAGAACATTCCATGCTGTGTGATAACCATGACCTTGTAGGTGTAATCAAATGCTTCACTGTGTGTGTGTGTGTCTGACCAACTGTAGGTTTTTTGCTTTGCAATGACTGTAACCACGCCTATCGCTTCACAATAAAAGATTGTGAGAGGGAGGACGGCTTTGGAGATGAAGGAAGCTGCCCAAGAGAGCAAGCTGTCACCTTGGAGGTGAAAGAAGCTGCCTAAAAGAGAGCAAGTTGTCACTTCCCTTGCAAGTAAAATCCAGAACTGCATTGGTGTCTTTCTTGCTGTTGTGTGCTGTTTTAATGTTTGCAGGTCAGTAAACCTGACACAGCTCACCTGGGATCCACATCCAGTCCACTACTGATGTGGATTTCTGGATTTCCCCCGCCCTGTTCGCGAAGAACGTCTGATATCCATGGCTTTCTCTTTGGATCGCCCCCAGTACGGTTTGGCTGTCTACCAGGTGGATCCAACGTTCGACTTGCATTCTGCTGTGCTTCTCAACGTAGTTCTTGAGCCTAGCGGCGAAAACAGCACCACAGATTTCAGCTTTTACCGGGTCTCCCTTTTGGTCCAGTGGCGTGAACTTTGCCTTCGACTCAACTAGTCGTACTGGGATGCCTTCCTCTGTCTCCCATCTAAAGTACACCACGGCACCATAGCTTTGGTCGCTTCCATCAGAGAACATTATTCCCCAGGGTAATCCAACCCCATTGGCTGGCGTCAGGCTCCTGTGGAAGGTGGTTTGACTGAGGCATACATATTCTACGAACAAGTCAATAGCTTCTTCTCTTAGGCCGTCAGACAACGGTTCATCCCACGTGTAACGAACTGATTTGCCTCCAGTTTCCTGGAATGCTTTCCTGACTAGGATGGCTCCTTTCTGTTTGGCAGGCGCCACAAGGCCTATTGGGTCATATAAGCTGGCAATCTGGCTAAGCAGCTGCCTCCTAGTCAGTGGTTTCGGAGTTTCTGCCCTTACCTCTTCCTTCTGGAGGTTCTGGCCTAGCCTCGTCTTCTTTTTCTTGCCCGAGAAGTTGATCGAGGTCATGACGTACAGCTTGTCCAAGCTGGCCATGTACCCCACACCAAGGGCTTTATTATCTCTTTCTTTCAATTGGTTTGGGAGAATGAACGACTGTTCACCTGGTGTTTCTGCTTTCTCTGAAGCCTGTCCCTGCCTCCCACTTTGGCCTGACCTGACCCAAGGCTTGAGGTAGAATCCACCCTCTTTCAGGATTTCTTCAACAGTTTTGGTGGTTCTGTCTAGCTGTTCCAAGTCGTTATGGGAAGTTAGGATGTCATCCACATATGAATCCTCCTCAAGGATCCTACACTCCTCTTTCAAACGTGCAAACATGGGTAATCTTGCTGTCTTTCTCATAGCTAGCTGCGCTATGCACCCTACCGGCCGATCGCCAATGTTCACTCTAGTAATGGCATACTCCTCGATTTCATCATCTTCACTGTCTCTCCACAGGAATGTGGAGGTGCATCTCCAGGTCCTCAAGCCACACGGAGTTGTACATCTTGTAAATATCACCTAGTGCTGCATGAATTCCCCTTCTGAACCTCAGTAGCACGGCGCGGATGGGATTAAGCATGTCAGGCCCTTTCAGGAGAAGATTGTTCATACTGACTCCTCTATATCTTTGACTGTTTTTCCACACCAGCCGCACGGATGTTGGGACTGACTGAGGGTTTGGTGATACCAGATGGCTAACATGCCATACTGGTCCTTTCCAGTTGGTAGTTGTTCCCCAAAACCCCCCCTCTCAGACCACTCACTTATATCCTTTGACTTCACTCTAGCAGACCGAGCAGCACATGACAGGAAGGTTTACTACAGCAGGTGTCTCTCTGAAGATACTAGAGACAGATTTGTAGCTGAAATTGCAGCGGTGCCCCCTCTAGCGCCTCCTACTGGTGCAACAGATCATTCTGATCTAAATGTTACTCCTGCAGATATTGACTGCTTTGTCAATGTCACTGCAGCCACACTGCGTATAGTTTTAGATTCGGTTGCCCCACTGAAGAGAAGGTTCACACACCATAGAAGACTGACTCCGTGGTATAACACACATTTCCGAACTCTTAAGCAGGCATCAAGACGGATGGAGAGGAAGTGGTATTCAGCCAGATCAGCTGATTCCCAAAGCGCCTGGAAAGACAGCTTACTAACATATAAGAAGGCCCTCCGTAAAGCCAGAACAGCTTACTACACTTCATTAATAGATGTAAATAAGAACAACCCGCGTTTTCTGTTTAACACCATAGCCAGGTTGACAAAGAGTCACAGCTCGGTTGAGCCTTCTATTCCTGCAGCTCTTAGCAGTGAAGACTTTATGAGTTTCTTCACCAATAAAATCACTAACATTAGAGAAAAGATCGATCAAGGTCGCTCCATGACAACTGATGAGCTGCCCTTGTTAGCATCCCCATCTAGTCCTGATCCACCTCTGGACAGCTTCCTGCCCATAGATCTCCCTGAGCTGACCTCCAACATTAATGGATCTAAACCAACCACATGTCTCCTGGACCCCATCCCAACTAAGCTTTTCAAGGATGTCTTTCCTCTAATTGGGGCGTCAGTATTAGATCAGATCAACTTATCTTTGACAACAGGTTATGTACCTCAGGCGTTTAAACCTCCCATTCATCTCTAAGATACTTGAGAGGCTGGTTGTTAGTCAGCTAACCGATCACCTAAACAGGAATAGTCTATTTGAAGTGTTTCAGTCTGGTTTCAGAGCTCATCACAGCACAGAAACAGCACTGGTTAAAGTCACTAATGACCTCCTCATGGCATCAGACCGTGGACTTATTTCCGTACTGGTTTTACTGGACCTCAGTGCTGCCTTTGATACTGTAGATCACAGCATTTTATTACAAAGGCTACAACATGAGATTAGGATCACAGGGACAGCTCTAGACTGGTTTAAATCTTATCTATCAGATCGATTTCATTTTGTTCATGTTAATGATGTTTCCTCTGAGTGTACAAAGGTTCATCATGGTGTTCCACAGGGTTCAGTGCTTGGGCCAATCCTGTTCACTCTTTACATGCTCCCTCTAGGGAATATAATTCAGAAACACGGCATACATTTTCATTGCTATGCCGACGATACGCAGTTGTATCTATCCATGAAATCTGATGAAACAGAGCCATTAGCCAGACTCCAGGCATGTCTCAAAGACATAAAAGACTGGATGACCTCCAATTTCCTTCTTTTAAACTTAGACAAAACTGAAGTCATTGTTCTTGGAGCTAAACATCTGAGGACTAGATTACCAGATAGCATTCTCTCCTTGGATGGCATTACTTTGTCCTCCAGTACGGCTGCAAGGAACCTGGGAGTTATCTTTGACCAGGACATGTCATTTCTCCCTCATATTAAACAGGTTTCTAGGACCGCTTTCTTTCACCTCCGTAATATTGCCAAGATCAGGAGCATCCTGTCACAAAGTGATGCTGAAAAACTGGTCCATGCTTTTGTTACCTCTAGACTGGACTACTGCAACTCATTACTGTCAGGATGTCCAAATTATTCCATTAAAAACCTTCAGCTGATACAGAACGCTGCAGCCAGAGTTCTGACAGGAATCAGCACCAGGGAGCATATCTCTCCAGTTTTAGCTTCTCTTCACTGGCTTCCAGTGAAATTTAGAATAGACTTTAAGATTCTCCTTCTAACATATAAAGCTCTAAATGGACTATCTCCATCATACCTGCAGGATCTCATAGTTCCGTATATACCTAAAAGAACACTCAGATCACAGAGTGCAGGTTTACTTGTAGTTCCTAGAATTCATCAAAGCAGACTGGGAGGACGAGCTTTTAGCTATCGGGCAGCTTTACTGTGGAACCAGTTACCAACCTGGGTCCAAGAGGCAGACACCACGTCTGCCTTTAAGATCAAACTTAAAACCTTTCTGTTCACTAAAGCATATAGCTAGCCTCAAACCAAGTGTGTAGGGCTGACAGATCTAGTTTAGTCAGTTTTCACAGTTATAGCTAGAATAGGCTCATCAGACTCTTATTCTTCAATTTTTAGCACAGCTATGCTGCTATAGGCCTACGCTGCTGTGGACAAACACATGATCCACTGAGCAGTTCCCCACTTCCTCAACACCAACCACTCCCTCACGTCCTCTCCTCCTTTTCTTCTTCTTTCTCCTCCTTTTATTTTCACCGGGATTATCTGGGTCCAGTCTTCCTTGTCGTTCTGTGTGTCTCCCCCCCTTCTCTCTCTCTCTCTCTCTCTCTCTCTCTCTTTCTCTCTCTTTGCAGGTCTTCCGTCTCCAGGCCTTCGTGCTTTATGGACATCGGCCTATGGCAAACTCAGGGTCCGCTGTCGGCACCTGCCTATACTGTNCTAAAGCATACAGCTAGCCTCAAACCAAGTGTGTAGGGCTGACAGATCTAGTTTAGTCAGTTTTCGCAGTTATAGCTAGAACAGGCTCATCAGACTGTTATTCTTCAATTTTTAGCACAGCTATGCTGCTATAGGCCTACGCTGCTGTGGACAAACACATGATCCACTGAGCAGTTCCCCACTTCCTCAACACCA
>JABWDL010002815.1:0-11381 GCA_015343265.1 Pao palembangensis | reverse complement strand
TCAGCTCCTCTATACTCGGCAGTTTCTCATGCTTTGTGTTTGTATTCTGACTTTCTAACTTTGTGATGTGATTGTGAGAAAATGATACAGTAAAAATCTGTGAAAGTCACCAGAGTGGTAGAGTGTGTAGAATAAGTCTGAAGTAGAATGTCTAGAAAATTATTTGATTTAGATTTTGAATTATTATTTTTTAATTCGGCATAGTGGGCCATTGGTTGTGTATTTTGGGTATGTTTGTGATGTGATTGTGAGAAAATGGTACAGTAAAAATCTTCAAGAGAAGTAAAGGAGGATGTGCAGAAGAAGTAGAATTTGTAGAAAATAATTTGATTCAAATTTTATATTATTTTTTTTAATCTGATGTATAGGGATGTTGGATGTGATTGAAAGAATGATACAGTGAATAACCTTGGCAATCGGTGTTAACGGTAGCATCTAAATGAGTGGCAGAGTGAAGGGTGGAAAAAATAAAATAATAAAAGATGAACAAAAGAAAAGGGAAACTATTAAGAAATTGTGTGGAAAAAATGTACCAAAAAATAGACAAACGAGTCCAGACTGAGCACCTTTCTTGAGTCAAGTCAACTAGAGGATCTCAGTTTGGACTCATTAGGTGGAGAAATCACAAGAGGAAGTCAAGCAAGCTATAGTGGGAATGAACAAAGGCCCAACTCCAGGGCCAAAGGAAAGCCTTTGATTTTATTTCAAGAGATTATTTATGGAGAGTTTAAAAAACACACATTTATGGAGAGTTTAAAAAACACACAGTTTTAAGAAAGACTTTATAGTATACTATTATACTATTAAGTTACTGTATGCCAAGTCAACAGTGCAAATATGACAATACAGCCATAGTTAAAAATCAAAATGATCTGAATCAAGTAATTTAAACACTTAAAAAATATACGAGGAAGTTTCTGGTGCCAAACTAAACCAGGATAAAACAGAGGGAGTCTGGTTTGGTAGGGAAGATAAGCAGCCAAATATTAAACTACAAATAAAAAACACAATTAAAACTCTAGGATCATCTCTAGGATACATCTAAATAATGAGAGCTACAGAATTAATTTATAAAGAAAAATAAATGAAAGAATTACAAAAATCACAAAACAAAAATACATTTAATTAAAAAATGTATACTATCAAAACTGCTATTGTTGGCCACTATCTTCCCTCCCAAAAACCAGACCCTCATAAAAATTAATAAAATGACAATTTTATCTGGGGAACAACTCGGGAAGTAATAAAAAGGGAGCTGTTATATAAAAGTCAAAAGGAAGGAGGTCTGGGAGCCATGGACCAGGGGTTAAAACTAAAGATCACATCTACAAACATCTCTAATGGGTGAAACAAAAATGTATCAGAAATAAAAATTTAACAATTTTCGACAATAATATCCCAGAGAGTAAAAGAGACACAGTGTGGCTGGTCTCAGTGGGTCGGCTGGCGGTTCGGGCACTTGTCAGATGGAGCTGCTACGTAACAACAAAGATGTGCCCAGTTGACAACTGCCAGGAGGAAGAAACGATAGATCATCTTTTAGTGGCGTGTCAGAGGTCTAGAGAGATGTGGGGGAGGATGACGCAGATGGGCTTGAACATAAACATTAACTACAAATCTGTGAAATTTGGCATTTTCAAAGAAAAACTGTCGGCACAAGCACAGGAGCTCTACTGGCAGATTATTTGCACTGTTGTTGTGAAGCTCTGGAAAACAAGGTTTGTGGTGGTGATGAAACAGGACGAAACACACCTTGGCATCTCTTGAGCCTGTAAAAATTAAGTTTTATTTGTTAATGTTTGTATATTATGTTATTTAATTCTGTTGTTTCTTGGATCTGTACTTTTATCTGTATATTTATCTGTAAAACTTAGTTATTTTAAAACCGGAAGGGCGGAAGCAGCAGACTTCAGTGATTGTAACATCTTTGAGAAGTTACCCAACCCAATCGTTGTGCATATGTAATAATACATGAATGAGAGTACGTAACAGAACGAATTCAAACAAAGAGAAATAACTGGAAAAGGGAAAGGGGAGACGGGCCCTCGGGCCAAGGATATGCCATCCTCTGGAGCCCGCCATGCTCCACACTGGCTTCGAGTGAAGTATATTGGAGAGGGGGAGCCTCCCTCCCGAGACTATGTGGGCAAAGAAATGCTGTTTAAATCAGAAATGATTACAGCCAGAGACATTTATTCATTTATCGCCCTACCAAACAGACGTGAGTTCCAGCTCTGCTTCTTCCAGGAAGCAGTTTTAAGGCGCTTTCTGGAACACTGCCACGCAAAATCAAAGGAAGAAAAATGGCAAAAGTGCTCTATTGTGATTGACTGGACACGTGTCTCATCACGATGTGGAAACATGCCTTAAACAACACTGCAAAATCCTGGATGGTCCTTGTAAACCAGGCGACCAGTTCGGGATTTGGTATGGAATCCGGAAGTATAAAGTGCAGATTTATCGAGATGACCAGAACCTGTTTAAGGAGATTCCAAACTCCGTCTCCTTAGGCCCCCACAGTGGACGTATTATTTATCCGGGACAAGTGACGAGATGCTTCATTTGTTCTAGCAAAGAGCACCAGGTAAAAGAATGCGATCAGGTGAAGTGTTGGAAGTGTGGAGACCTGGGACACAAGGCGAAAGACTGCAACAACCTGGCAGAATGTAGCCTGTGTGGAAAACAAGGGCACACATACTGTATTTTCACTGTCCACAATTGTATAGCAATAAAACAAAAACTCAGGAGAGGAAGAAGTGAGACCAACTGCGATGAGCCGGAGGAACACGCAGCAGGGCAGGAGATCACCAACGGACGGCCACAAGGGGGAGCCAACACGCCACTCCTTGCAGCAGAACCACTGGTGCAGAACCTTCCATCGAGGGTTAAAACGCAGACAAAACTCAAGTCATTGTTCTCGGAGCTAAACATCTGAGGACTAGATTACCAGATAGCATTCTCTCCTTGGATGGTATTACTTTGTCCTCCAGTACGGCTGCAAGGAACCTGGGAGTTATCTTTGACCAGGACATGTCATTTCTCCCTCATATTAAACAGGTTTCTAGGACCGCCTTCTTTCACCTCCGTAATATTGCCAAGATCAGGAGCATCCTGTCACAGAGTGATGCTGAAAAACTGGTCCATGCTTTTGTTACCTCTAGACTGGACTACTGCAACTCATTACTGTCAGGATGTCCAGATGATTCCATTAATAACCTGCAGCTGATACAGAACGCTGCAGCCAGAGTTCTGACAGGAATCAGCACCAGGGAGCACATCTCTCCAGTTTTAGCTTCTGTTCGCTGGCTTCCAGTGAAATTTAGAATAGACTTTAAGATTCTCCTTCTAACATATAAAGCTCTCAGTGGACTATCTCCCTCATACCTGCAGGATCTCATAGTTCCGTATATTCCTAAAAGAACACTCAGATCACAGAGTGCAGGTTTACTTGTAGTTCCTAGAATTCATCAAAGCAGACTGGGAGGACGAGCTTTTAGCTATCGGGCAGCTTTACTGTGGAACCAGTTACCAACCTGGGTCCGAGAGGCAGACACCACGTCTGCCTTTAAGATCAAACTTAAAACCTTTCTGTTCAGTGAAGCATATAGCTAGCCTCAAACAAAGTGTGTAGGGTTGATAGATCTAGTTCAGTCAGTTCTCACAGCTACAGCTAGAATAGGCTCATCAGACTCTTATTCTCCAATTTTTAGCACAGATATGCTGCTATAGGCTACGCTGCTGGGGACAAACACTTGCGGAGGGCGTCATCGGTAACGTATCGCGTCATTTCCTGTTTCTGCTCCGTCCTACTCGTTCACTTCTCCTGGTGTTTGCTACGGTGGATTTACTGTTGTTAATTATTTGTTGCTTTTTGTTTATCCTGTTTAGTAGTACACAAGCACCTTGGTGAAAGTTTAGTAACCGCACGATCTTTTGGGTTCTATACTTTGCTCTCTGTCTATTTCGTTCCGCGCAGCTGCGCTCACTGCTAGCATGGCTAACCTCGCTTCTCCCACCGTTTCTCCTCCGGTGTTCTGCAAAGTGTGTGAAATGTTTAGTTACTCCTCTGCCTCCCTTACTGAGAGTCAAGCGTGTAGAAAGTGTAGCTTATTTATAGCTCTAGAGGCGAGGCTTAGCGAGCTTGAGGCAAGACTCCGCACACAAGATAGCAACGTAGCTAGCCAGCACCAGTTAGCCTGTGCGGACCAGCCCAGTTCAGCTACTGTTAGCTGTTCCCCCGCAGCCTCCGAGCAGCCGGGTAGTCAGGGTGGTTGGGTGGCGGTTCGAAGGAAGCGTAGTCTGAAACAAAGGCCCGTGGTTCACCACCAACCGCTTCATGTCGCAAACCGCTTTTCCCCACTCAGTGACGCACCCACTGAGAAACCGACCCTGGTTATTGGCGACTCTATTCTTCGCTACGTGAAGCCGACACCAGAGACCATAGTTAAATGTATCCCGGGGGCCAGAGCGGGCGACATAGAGGGAAACTTAAAGCAGCTGGTGAAAGATAAGCGCAAATACAGCAAAATTATCATTCACGTCGGCGTTAACGACGCCCGGCTGCGCCAGTCGGAGATTACTAAAGTTAATATGGAGTCGGTGTGTAACTTCGCCAAAACGATGTCGGACTCCGTAGCGTTCTCTGGTCCCCTCCCGAATCTGGCCAGTGATGACATGTTTAGCCGCATGTCATCGCTCCGTCGCTGGTTGTCGCGGTGGTGTCCAGAAAATAACGTGGCCTTTATAGATAATTGGGAGACTTTTTGGGGAAAACCTGGCCTTATTAGCAGAGACCGCATTCATCCCACCCGGGGTGGTGCAGCTCTTATTTCTAGCAATATAGCAAAGTTGATTGGACAACCAACCTTCTGACAACCCAGGGTGGAGGCCAGGAGGCAGAGTCGCTGTCTTACACGCTTCTCTGCTGCTTCTGTAAAACTGCCGCCCTCCAATAAAAATAAAAATAACAATAAAACTAAAAACGCTCACAGTAACACTAAGTTTAATAATACAATAGAAATAGTGTCAGTACCTCGTCCTCCCATAGTTCATCTAGTAAATAAGTCTAGAGGTGTTAATAATAATAACCTTATAAAAATACACAGTAGTAAACACTCAGAAACAAATAGAACAGTTAGATGTGGTCTGTTGAACATACGATCTCTACGGTCTAAATCTCTTCTAGTTAATGATTTAGTAACAGATCATCTGTCTGATATTTTCTTTCTCACGGAGACTTGGTTGCAGGATGAAGAATATGTTAGTTTAAATGAAGCAACTCCATCAAGTCATATTAATTATCATGTTCCTCGAAGTGCAGGCAGAGGAGGTGGAGTGGCAGCAATCTACCGCTCCAGCCTTCAAGTCAATCCCAAAGCTAAAGCTACCTGTAGCTCTTTTGAAAGTCTCACTCTCAGCCTCTCTCACCACAACTGGAAGTCAGAAAAGCCAGTTTTATTAGTTGTGGTGTATCGGCCACCTGCAGCTGCTTACACACAGTTCCTGGCGGAGTTTTCAGATTTCCTGTCTAGTTTAGTGGTCAGTACAGATAAAGTCATTATAGTGGGTGATTTTAACATCCATATGGATGATGATACTGACAGTCTTAAGACGGCGTTTAACTCACTGATAGATGCAGTAGGTTTCTCTCAGTTAGTAAATGAACCGACGCACTGTCATAATCACACCCTGGATCTGGTTCTCACCTATGGTCTAGAAACTGAGAACATGGTAGTTGTTCCCCAGAACCCCCTCCTCTCAGACCACTCACTTATAACCTTTGACTTCACTCTAGCAGCCCGAGCAGCACATGACAGGAAGGTTTACTACAGCAGGTGTCTCTCTGAAGATACTAGAGACAGATTTGTAGCTGAAATTGCAGCGGTGCCCCCTCTAGCGCCTCCTACTGGTGCAACAGATCATTCTGATCTAAATGTTACTCCTGCAGATATTGACTGCTTTGTCAATGTCACTGCAGCCACACTGCGTATAGTTTTAGATTCGGTTGCCCCACTGAAGAGAAGGTTCACACACCATAGAAGACTGGCTCCGTGGTATAACACACATATCCGAACTCTTAAGCAGGCATCAAGACGGATGGAGAGGAAGTGGTATTCAGCCAGATCAGCTGATTCCCAAAGCGCCTGGAAAGACAGCTTACTAACATATAAAAAGGCCCTCCGTAAAGCCAGAACAGCTTACTACACTTCATTAATAGATGCAAATAAGAACAACCCGCGTTTTCTGTTTAACACCATAGCCAGGTTGACAAAGAGTCACAGCTCGGTTGAGCCTTCTATTCCTGCAGCTCTTAGCAGTGAAGACTTTATGAGTTTCTTCACCAATAAAATCACTAACATTAGAGAAAAGATCGATCAAGGTCGCTCCATGAAAACTGATGAGCTGCCCTTGTTAGCAACTCCATCTAGTCATGATCCACCTCTGGACAGCTTCCTGCCCATAGATCTCCCTGAGCTGACCTCCAGCATTAATGGATCTAAAGCAACCACATGTCTCCTGGACCCCATCCCAACTAAGCTTTTCAAGGATGTCTTTCCTCTAATTGGGGCGTCAGTATTAGATCAGATCAACTTATCTTTGACAACAGGTTATGTACCTCAGGCATTTAAAACTGCTGTTATCAGACCTTTACTTAAAAAACCTTCACTTGACACAGGCATCTTAGCAAATTATAGACCGATATCCAACCTCCCATTCATCTCTAAGATACTTGAGAGGCTGGTTGTCAGTCAGCTAACCGATCACCTAAACAGGAATAGTCTATTTGAAGTGTTTCAGTCTGGTTTCAGAGCTCATCACAGCACAGAAACAGCACTGGTTAAAGTCACTAATGACCTCCTCATGGCATCAGACCGTGGACTTATTTCCGTACTGGTTTTACTGGACCTCAGTGCTGCCTTTGACACTGTAGATCACAGCATTTTATTACAAAGGCTACAACATGAGATTAGGATCACAGGGACAGCTCTAGACTGGTTTAAATCTTATCTATCAGATCGATTTCATTTTGTTCATGTTAATGATGTTTCCTCTGAGTGTACAAAGGTTCATCATGGTGTTCCACAGGGTTCAGTGCTTGGGCCAATCCTGTTCACTCTTTACATGCTCCCTCTAGGGAATATAATTCAGAAACACGGCATAAATTTTCATTGCTATGCCGACGATACGCAGTTGTATCTATCCATGAAATCTGATGAAACAGAGCCATTAGCCAGACTCCAGGCATGTCTCAAAGACATAAAAGACTGGATGACCTCCAATTTCCTTCTTTTAAACTCAGACAAAACTGAAGTCATTGTTCTTGGAGCTAAACATCTGAGGACTAGATTATCAGATAGCATTCTCTCCTTGGATGGCATTACTTTGTCCTCCAGTACGGCTGCAAGGAACCTGGGAGTTATCTTTGACCAGGACATGTCATTTCTCCCTCATATTAAACAGGTTTCTAGGACCGCTTTCTTTCACCTCCGTAATATTGCCAAGATCAGGAGCATCCTGTCACAGAGTGATGCTGAAAAACTGGTCCATGCTTTTGTTACCTCTAGACTGGACTACTGCAACTCATTACTGTCAGGATGTCCAAATTATTCCATTAAAAACCTGCAGCTGATACAGAACGCTGCAGCCAGAGTTCTGACAGGAATCAGCACCAGGGAGCACATCTCTCCAGTTTTAGCTTCTCTTCACTGGCTTCCAGTCAAATTTAGAATAGACTTTAAGATTCTCCTTCTAACATATAAAGCTCTAAATGGACTATCTCCATCATACCTGCAGGATCTCATAGTTCCGTATATACCTAAAAGAACACTCAGATCACAGAGTGCAGGTTTACTTGTAGTTCCTAGAATTCATCAAAGCAGACTGGGAGGACGAGCTTTTAGCTATCGGGCAGCTTTACTGTGGAACCAGTTACCAACCTGGGTCCAAGAGGCAGACACCACGTCTGCCTTTAAGATCAAACTTAAAACCTTTCTGTTCACTAAAGCATATAGCTAGCCTCAAACCAAGTGTGTAGGGCTGACAGATCTAGTTTAGTCAGTTTTCACAGCTACAGCTAGAATAGGCTCATCAGACTCTTATTCTTCAATTTTTAGCACAGCTATGCTGCTATAGGCTTACGCTGCTGGGGACAAACACATGATCCACTGAGCAGTTCCCCACTTCCTCAACACCAACCACTCCCTCACGTCCTCTCCTCCTTTTCTTCTTCTTTCTCCTCCTTTTATTTTCACCGGGATTATCTGGGTCCAGTCTTCGTTGTCGTTCTGTGTGTCTCCCCCCCTTCTCTCTCTCTCTCTCTCTCTCTTTCTCTCTCTCTTTGCAGGTCTTCCGTCTCCAGGCCTTCGTGCTGTACGGACTTTGGCCTATGGCAAACTCAGGGTCCGCTGTCGGCACCTGCCTATACTGTTCATCTCTTTATATCAACCTGCTATGCTGTATTATGTGTATATATGTCTGATATGTTTGTATTTCTATGATTGTATTTTGTCTGTATTTCTTTGGTTTTATGATTGTATCTGTTCTCCCTCTCTCTCTCTTTATTCTCTCTGTCCTGTCTCCCTCTTTTATTCCTCCTTTACCCAGCCAACTTTCAGCAGGATGGTTCCCCCTTGTAAGCCTGGTCCTGCTCAAGGTTTCTTCCTGTTAAAAGGGAGTTTTTCCCTGCCACTGTGCTTACCTGAGGGTTCAGGCTCTGGGTTTCTACCTCTGTAAAGCACTTAGAGACAATTTTATTGTAAAAGGTGCTATATAAATAAAATTGAAAATTGAAATTGAATTGAAATCCACTGAGCAGTACCCCACTTCCTCAACACCAACCACCATCTCTACACCCTCACCTCCTTTTCACCACGATTATCTGTGTCCAGTTCTCTCTCTTTTTCCTTGCTTTCCTTACCAAGAGAAGATGATGAGGTCTACGATCCGGCCAGCGAAGAGCCATGCAGCAGTGAGATCAACTCCAGTAACAACGACGGAGAGGAGGAGGAAGAGGACATCCCTGCAGAGGACAGGAAGCACGTGAGTGTTACCCAGAAAAGGCAGCTGCTATCCCCACCAAAGCGTTACAACCATAGTTAAAAATCAAAATGAACTGAATCAAGTAATTAAACACTTAAAAATATACGAGGAAGTTTCTGGTGCCAAACTAAACCAGGTTAAAACAGAAGGAGTCTGGTTTGGTAGAGAAGAAGCAGCCAAATATTAATCTACAAATAAAAAACACAATTAAAACTCTAGGAATACAT
This sequence comes from Pao palembangensis, assembly GCA_015343265.1. Classification (NCBI taxonomy): domain Eukaryota; kingdom Metazoa; phylum Chordata; class Actinopteri; order Tetraodontiformes; family Tetraodontidae; genus Pao; species Pao palembangensis. The sequence continues at coordinate 2,115 of JABWDL010002815.1, read as the reverse complement.
CTAAATAATGAGAGCTACAGAATTAATTGATAAAGAAAAATAAATGAAAGAAGAATTACAAAAATTTGAAAAAAAACACAAAACAAAAATAAATTTAATTAAAAAATGTATACTATCAAAACTACTATTGTTGGCCACTATCTTCCCTCCCTAAAACCAGACCCTGATAAAAATTAATAAAATGACAATTAATTTTATCTGGGGAACAACTCGGGAAGTAATAAAAAGGGAGCTTTTATATAGAAGTCAAAAGGAAGGAGGTCTGGAGACCTGGTGACTCATTACCATGTGACCCAACAGACAAAGGGGAAGCACCCAAACTGAAACTAGGTGAACGACCCTGCCAACGACTCTCAGGACTCTTGGGCCATTAACATGCCAATGGTCCACAGGGCTATATCAAGCTCTGCTCCCATCAAGTTTAGAACTGAGGAAGCCTTCTAGAGAGAGGGTGAAACGTTTTCAAAGAAATCTTACAGTGGAGTTGCACAGAGAGATCTAACTTTGGATAACTAAAGATCACATTCTGTAAAAACATCCCTAATGGGTTAAACAAAAATGCCATCTGGATCGGAGAAATCCTGAGATGGACCAAAAAGAGAGGAGGGGCGAGACAATCAATCCCATATTTTAAAACATTGTATAGTGACTTCATAAATTCTGTTGAAAAGGAGGAAGAACCTTTAGGTCATCTTTTACTGGAGTGTCAGAGGTCTAGAGAGGTGTGGAGGAGGATGACGCAGATGGGGTTGAACATAAAGTTAATAATAAAATTAACTACAAATCGGTGAAATTTGACATTTTCAAAGAAAAACTGTCGGCACAAGCACAGGAGCTCTACTGGCGGACTATTTGCACTGTTGTTGTGAAGCTCTGGAAAACAAGGTTTGTGGTGGTGATGAAACAGAAATCCATCCCGAGTGAAATTGTTTTTACAAAGGTGAGGGCTGGAAGGAGAGGACGATGGCCATAAGAGCAAAAAAAAAAAAACACGCACACCTTGGCATCTCTTGAGCCTGTGAAATTATAATGTGTAAATTTTATTTGTTGCTGTTTGTATAATATATGTTATTTAACTCTGTTGTGTTTTGGATGTGTACTTTTATCTGTAAAATCTAGTAAAGTTCAGTTAAAAATTGAATAACCTTCAAAGTCCTCAGAGTGGTAGCTGGGGATGTATTTAAGAACTAGAATGTAGTGGAATTAATAGAAAAAAAAGTCTTTTATCATTGTTTTTTTTTTTTTTAATCTGCCACTTTCACTGCCGTGCATATGTTTTCCAATTTTTAACCACCAGCCACACTGTCTCTTTTACTCTCTGGGATATTTTTATTAAGAATATTTTTAATACATTGTTGCTGTTAGAGGAGGGTGTGTAGAACAAGTCTGAAGTAGAGTGTCTAGAAAATTTAGATTTAGATTTTTAGTTGTTTTTTTTTAAATTCGGCGTAGTGGGCCATTGGTTGTGTTGTGGGTAAGTTTGTGATGTGACTGTGAGAAAATGCTACATTAAAAATCATCCAAAGTAGTAAAAAAAAAAAAAAAAGAACGAGAATGTAGTGGAATTAATAAAAAAAAAATGTCTTTTGTAACGTTTTTTTTTCTTCCTCTGCTAATTTCACCGCCGCGCATACGTTTTACCGTACCATGCACTGTAGACGGGCACGGTAATGTCAAGCTGCAGATGGCGTGACCGCAGTCGTTCGTCGGTGATGGCCTGCCCTGCGACCTGTTCCTCCGTCTTGTCACAGTGAATCTCGCTTTTTCCTCTCCTTTGAGTTCTTGCTTTATTGTTGTATGATTGTGGGTTGTGAAATAGATGAATCACTCTTTTGTGCAGCAGTAAACAATGAATATTACTATGGTAAATGCATGTTTAAATATATTGACACAGAAGTCTGATGTTGATTAAAATAGAAATGAAAGCATCGCATCACATTTCATCACATCCAAACATGGTATGATAATGGTAGCCAGAGCAGACATTTGGAACATTCTCATGACTACTGGAGGAAGCAGCATCTTATTATTCTACTATTTAATAAAAATACCGGCCAACTTCCGTAGTGAATACAAACACAAAGCATGAGAAACTGCCGAGTATAGAGGAGCTGA